>SNQJ01S0026168.1:40399-50574 GCA_010110895.2 Picea sitchensis | reverse complement strand
GTGAAGAGTGAGAAATCATCAACAAAAATGAGCGCGTGCTTTGCTTTACTGATTGATGGATGCGGAAAAGGGCCCATGAGGTCACTATGGATCATATCCAAAGGAAATGAATCCTTCTGAGTTTTTCCTTTGTTGAATTTCTCTTGAGGGTGTTTTCCAAGAACACATCCCTCACAAATTCCTTTGGAGAAGTGGATGTCAACTAGACCATCAACTATTCCCTACTTGCTAAGTTGTTTCATATATATGAAATTTAAATTCCTGAACCTTTCGTGCCATATCCTATTATTTTCATCAGCATGGGTAAACATTAATGCATAATCTAGTTCAATACATTTAGAAAATGTGTAGAGTTTGGATTGATGATTTACCTCACTAGTAGCAACCTTGGAATTGGTTTCCATTTCATATATATCCACAACATCAGGTGTGAATACTACTCTCTTCCTGGTGCCAGATTTTGTTATCTGATACACATATAATATTGACGGAGAGTTTGGGAACATGTAACACACTCTCAAAGATTTTGTTTGTGAGTTCAATTCTCCCTTTGCCAGTGACCTCGATTGGAGAGTTATCCTCCATCAAAATAAGAGGACCTTTGCATGCGTCCAATGAAGAGTAGACTTATTTTGTTTCTGAAATGTGGTGTGATGCTCCTGAATCTACAATCCAAGCATTGGGAGAGGAGTTGATGGAAATCCAAGCATGGATAGAATTATCTTTCTTGGGATTTTGATCTTTTGGATTCTTCTTCTTGGCACCCTCGGGGATGCGGTCTACAAGGTTTTTTTGTTGAAGTATTTGGTCCATTTGATATATATGTTTTTGCATACATGTGGATTCTGAATGGAATCATTTATGGCGGTAAGTGCATTTCTCTCCTTTTCTTCCCTTTCCACCTTTGGATCCAGAGGAATCGTTGAAGGTTTTTGAGTACCCTTCCTTCTTTGGATTTTCATGTGCCTACCTTTTGTCTTGGTTTTTAGATTTCTGATTTTGGTGACTGCTACCATCTTGCACAACAAGTGCATGCGCCTTTGGGCCTTTGATTTTTCCCATGTTGATGAGCTTGTTCTGCTCTTGCATTAGATACTCAATAAAGACCTCAAGAGAGGGCATCTTCCAGGTGGCTCTAGAGGCGAGCCTAACTGAATGAAATGTGGATACAAACAATGAGTATTCAAGACCAAGTTTGGAAAGAATGGTAAGAACCATTTGTTTCTCCTCCTTATATTTATCAACCCCGCAAGCCTTGAGTTGTGACAACAAATCCTTATATTTGGTAAGGAAATATTGGAGATTGTCGAAGGTTTTTGGATCCAAAGTGAGCAATTCCACCTTGAGTATATGTCCCCTCATCTTGTCCTATTTTCCAAAAATTCATTGTAAATGTGTTGAACCTACACATAATAGATCTAGCTAGAAAACACTACACATGTTTGCAGAGAGAAATTGAGAAAGAAGAAGAAGGAGAGAAAATAATGGAAGAATTCTCATTAACCGTAATGAATAATGAATAATTTACACATGATATACTTTGTGTAACTCAATAAATGTGCACTGGAGGAGAATCAATGCACCATAGTGGTGGTATAGAGTGATCTGGACACACACCAACAATTATAGGAGTGAACTGCCACCTAGTATAGTCTCTCAGGAAGTTACGGGAGTGAACTACCGCCTAGTCTAGTTTCTCAGGAAGTTACGGGAGTGAACTGCCACCTTGCTGAGCTAACCAGTCAACCAGTATTCAGTTAACTGACTGAACAAAGTGTAGTGAGGAGTAGATCAAAGAATCAAGGGTAATGTGCCAGTCTAGTGATGATCCCAAGGAAAGTTCACATTAGCATGGTGATGATCCCAATGTTGCATGGTGATAAAACCAATGCAACATCTAGACTCAACTCAACTAGTCAAACTAAAGTGTCAACTGAAGAGAATATTCTCCAGGTGGAATATTCTCCCCTAAAATATAGGAGACTAGATAATGACTAATAATGACTAAAAAACAAGGAAAAAACTTAGGAAAAATAAATCCTAGGTGTGTGTGAAGTAACTCCAACACCCCCCCTGAACATCACTATGGTGAAAATAAAGAATGGGTCCTGGCAACGAAGCCATGTTAGGTACCCAAATATAAAAGATACACTGAAATAAAGTGATGAAAGAGGGAAACCCCCCCCTCAAGGTATAATGTATATAAAAATAAGAACTATAGTTGCTAGGCAACTATGTCCTTCACTCTAAGACGACTTCACAGAGAATGGAACTTTTTCTCAATGAAGGTCTTGGTGAAGATGTCTGTCATTTGTTCTGCTGAAGGAAATAAATATAGGTCAATGATACCCTCGTGTACTAAGTCTCAGATGTAGTGCATGTGGATCTCAATGTGATTCACCCATTTCCTCTGAACTGGATCTCTGCAGGACTTCGGAGTGACACCAGATGACAATCGACCAATGAAACTGAATGCCCAACTCAATGAGAAAATGTTGTAGCCACATATCCTAAATGGTTATGTTAACTACGCCTCTATACTCTATCTCAACTGAAGATAAAGCAATGGCAGCTTGCTTCTTTCTCGACCAACAGATAGGCCTGGAACCAAGACTGAGTGAGTAACCAAATGTGGACTTGCAATCAGTGTTATCGCCAACCCAGTCAGAGTCAGTAAACCCGATGAGATCTAATCTAGAGTCTACTGCATAATGAATCCCAAAGGTGATGGTGACCTGTATGTATCGAAGGATATGATTTGAAACCTTCCAATGTAGTTCATGCGGCTCCTGCATGAACCTAGAAACTGCACCAACTACATAGGAGAGGTACGGTATGGAGTGTGTGAGATACAACAAGCTCCCCACTAGTTGTTTGTACAGTGTGCTATCAACTAGTGGATTCTCCCCGCCATCCTCAAGTTTGGATCCTGATAGGAAAGGATTCAGAGAAGACTTGCAGTCTGTCACGTGAAATCTCTCAAGGATATCTCGTGCATACTTGGCCTGAGACAATTTGATGCCTGATGCATCTTGAATGATCTTGATTGCAAGGAAGAAGTGTAGCGTACCCATGTCCATCATCAAAAACATGTCATGTAGAATCCTCTTGACTAGAGAAATCGCTGAAGTCGAGAAACCGGTGATCAACAAATCATCAACATACAAAACTAAGAGTAGAAGTGAATCAACTGTCCTGAGCATGTAGACATTCGGGTCTAATTTACAACATACAAAGTTGTGTGACAACGAGTATGAGTCCATATTGGCATACCATGCCCTCGGAGCCTGCTTGAGGCCATAAAGGGACTTCTTCAATCGACAAAAAAAAGATGAGTCCTTCATAAATCCCTAGGGCTTCTCCATATAGATCTCCTCAGAGAGATCACCATGAAGAAATTCATTCTTCACATCCATCTGATGGACTTCCCATCTCTTGGTTGTCGCAATGGAAAGTTCAAATCATATGGAATCCATCTTCGCTACTGGAGCGAAGGTCTCATCATAGTCAATACCATACACCTATTTAAATCCTTTGGAAACAAGCATGGCTTTGTATCTACTAATATATCCATCCATTGCGCTCTTGGTCCTGTAGACCCATCTACATATGACAAGTTTCCTCCCAGAAGGAAGGGAAACCAGATCCAAAGTTTGGTTCTCGAGGAGGGATTTATACTCCTCCTGCATGGTGGATTCCTAGCAACCTCTCCATAAGACTGTGGATCTAAAGACTAAACCAAGAAAATATTCCTAGAGGGAAATGGTTTAGTGGCAGTGAGTGCAATAAGAGTCTCCTTGAAATCATATCGAGTCCTCCTAGTATCGACTGGATCACCAATGATATCCCCTGCATCCTGAAGAGTAGTATGTGCCCACTTAGGCCTCTGCTTTGGCTCTACAATTGCATCTGGATGCTTTGAATCTACATCTGACTGTACTGACTCTATATATGAATCATTTGATTCCTATGAATCAGAGCTCTCATCTGAAGAAGAGTCAGCATGTGCATGCTCATCATCTTGGACAGGTGGAGAATGAAGGTGTTTGCATGCGACTATTGAGGTACATGCGAGACACTTTCCTTGAATTGGACACTTCGCTCAATGATGAGTCAGTCTGAGGAAAGATCAATAAGTCTATATCCATTCACATTGTCAGGTTATTCAACAAAAATACACTCAGTGCTCTGTGGATCAAGTGCCTTCCTCTTTTCAGAGGGAATTCGGGCCCAGGCACGTGAACCGAAAATACGAAAGTGGGTCACTTCTGGTTTGAGGCCGCTCCAAGCCTCGTAGGGGGTCTTATCCTTGACAGATCTATGGGGAGATATGTTTTGGATGTATGTTGCACAATTAAGTGCTTCGGCCCATAGTCTCTATGGTAGTGGCTTTGCATGCAACATGCAAGATGCCATCTCCTTTAGAGATCTGTTTTTCCGATCAACAACTCCATTTTGTTGTGGAGTATAGGGAATTGTGTGCTGCAACTGAATCCCTGCCTCATGAAAAATATTATGGATCTCATGATTGACATACTCTCCCCCATTATCAATTCAGAGGACTTTGATCTTCTTTCCGGACTGTGTCGCAACCAGGGCTTTGAAATCTTTGAGGTGTTGAAAGACCTCATATTTTTGCCTGAGAAAGTAAATCCATGTAAAACATGAGAAATCATCAACAAAAATGAGAACAAATATCGCTTTGTTGATAGATGGATGTGGAAAAGGACCCAGAAGGTCACTGTGGATCAGATCTAAAGGCGCAGAAGCTCTCTGAGACTTTCCTTTGTCGAATTTCTCTTGAGGGTGTTTTCCGAGAACACATCCCTCACATGCTCCCTTGGAGAAATGGATGTCTAGTAGAACATCAACCATTATTTTCTTGCTAAGTTGTTTCATGTATCTGAAATTCAAATGTCCAAACCTTTATTTCCATATCCTACTACTTTCATTAGCATGAGTAAGCATTAAATTAGAATCAGGTTCAATGAATTCAGAAAATGTATACAATCTAGACTGATTATTTACCTCACTGGTAGCAACCCTGGAGTTGGTTTGCATGTCATATATGTCCATGACATTTGGTGTTAATATGCATTTATTTCCGGTGTTGGACTTCATCATCTGATACACGGAGAGAAGGTTGACAGAAAGTTTGGGAACGTGCAACACATTCTTGAAGCTTTCGTTGGTGAGTTCAATCCTTCCTTTGTCGGTGAGTTCGAATGAAGATTTGTCCCCCATCAGAATAGGAGGACCTTTGCATGCATTAAATGAAGAATATAATTCTTTTGAGGCAACCATGTGATGTTATTCTCCTGAATCTACGATCCAAGCATTGGGAGAGGATTTGATGGCAATCAAGGCATGTCTATAATTTCCTTTCTTGGGATTATGATCTTCTGGCTTCTTCTTCTTGGCACCCTCGGGGATGTGATCTCCAAGGTTGTTTTGTTGAAGTATTTGAGACATTGGATCTATTTTGTTTTTGCATGTATGCAGATTCTGGATGGAATCCTTTGTGACAGTACGTGCATTTCTCCCCTTTTCTTCCATTTCCCCCTTTGGATCTGGAGGCATCGGTGAAGGGTTTTGTGTACCCTTCCTTCTTAGGATGTGCATGAGCTTTATTTTTGTCTTTATCTTTATATTTATGATATTGGTGGCTTCCATCTTGCACAATAAGTGAATTCGCCTTTGGACCTTTTCTTTTTCCCATGTTGATGAGCTTGGTTTGCTCTTGTGTAAGGAATTCGATAAAGTCCTCAAGAGAAGGCATCTTCCAAGTGGCTCTAGAGGAGAATCTGAATGAATGGAATGTGGACACGAACACAGAGAATTCAGGACCAATTTTGGAGAGAATGGTGAGAACCATTTGTTTCTCGTCCTTAGATTTATCAACCCCACAAGATTTGAGTTGCGACAATTAATCCTTAAATTTTGTAAATAAATCTTGGATATTGTCGAAGATTTTTGGATCCAATGAGAGAAATTCCACCTCCATAATGTGTCCCCTCATATCATCCTTTTTCCAAATATCCCCTACAAGGTGGTCCAGGCTTCATTGGGAGTCTTGCAGGAAGATATGTGAAAAAGGAGATCGGGAGAAATAAGGTTGCAAATCGTTCTGAGTGCTTCATCCATCTGATTTAAATACTTGGATTTTTCTATGGCTGATGTTGGTTTTGTATCTGTATTCAAGGTTAACCTGTACAATCCTTTGGTTCGGATATGAATCATTATTCTCTCCTTCCATGCAAAGTATTTGTAAGGTGTAAGAATGAATTCTTTTTGGAAATCCATCTTTTCGTTGTCTTCAATCTTTTGTACTTGCAAAACATTTTGGTGTAGATTTTTCTTAGCAGTCTGTCGGCTCTTATACCATGTAAATGTGTTGAACCTGTACATAATATATATAGATAGAAAATACTACACACGTTTGCAGAGATAAATTGAGAAATAAGAAGGAGAGAAAATAATGGAAGAATTCTCATTAACCGTAATGAATAATGAATAATTTACACATGATATACTATGTATAACTCAATCAATGCATGCTGGAGGAGAATCAATGCGCCATAGTGGTGATCTAGAGTGATCTAGACACAAACCGGTAGTTACGGGAGTGAACTTCCACCTAGTCTAGTCTCTCAGGCAGTTATGGGAGTGAACTGCCACCTAGCTGAGTTAACTAGTCAACCAGTCTTCAGTTAACTGATTAAACAGAGTGTAGTGAGGAGTAGATCAAGGAATCAAGGGTAATGCGTCAGTATGTTTATGATCCCAAGGAAATTGTGCATTAGCATGGTGATGATCCCAATGTTGCACGGTGATAAAAGAAATGCAACATCTAGACTCAACTCAACTAGTCAAACTGAAGTGTCAACTGAAGAGAATATTCTCAGGGTGGAATATTCTCCCCTAAAATATAGGAGATTGGATAATGACTAATAATGACTAAAAAACAAGGAAACACCTTAGGAAAAAAAAATCCTAGGTGTGTGAGAAGTAACTCCAACAGTCCTTCCATGGTGGTCCAGACTTCAATGGGGGTTTTACAAGAGGATATGTGAAAGACGAGCTCAGGAGAAATGAGACTGCAAATAGTTCCAAACTCTTCATCCATATGATTCAAATACTTGGATTTTTCTATGGCTGATGTGGGTTTGGTCTCTGTTTCCATGGTTAACCTGTGTAATCATCTGCTTTGAAGATGCATTATCATCTTGTCCTTCCATGCAAATAAATTGTACAGTGTAAGAATGAATTCTTTTGGAAATTTTATTTTCTCGTTGTCTTCAATATTTGGTACCTGCAAAAAGAGTATGGTGTGTCTTTTTCTTAGTAATCTGTTGGCTTTGATACCATGTAAATGTGGATGAACCTGCACTGATAAGATCTAGTAAGAAAAATGCATACACAGTTTGCAGAGAAATGAGAAAAGACAGAAACAAGAGAGTGAGAATCAAAGAATTTGCATTAACCAAATGAATGAATGATAATTTAAACATGATATACTATGTATAACTCAACTAATGCACACTGGAGGAGAATCCAATGTGCCATAGTGGTGGTCTAGAGTGATCTGGACACACACTGGTAGTTACGGGAGTTAACTGCCACCTAGTCTGAGTTAACTAGTCTCTCAGTCTTCAGTTAACTGACTGAAACATAGTGAAGTGAGGAGGAGATCAAGGAATCATGCGTAATATGCTAGTTTGGTGATAATCCCAAGAAAAATGCACATTATAAGGTGATGATCCCAATTTTGCATGGTGATGAAACCAATGTGGCATTAAGACTCCACTCAACTGATCAAACTGGAGTGTGAACTGAAGAGAATATTCTCCTAGAATGTAGGAAAAGGAATATTCTTCCTAAACTATAGGAGATTGAATAATGACTAATAAACATAGGGAAATCCTTAGGAAAAGGAAATCCTAGGTGTGTGTGAAGTATCTCCAACAATAAAAATGGAACCCTTTTCTTTCCTAGTGGCCCAATATTTAATATAGTCTGATAATTGTCTAGGTAGGGTTAGGGTTTCTTCATTCCTCAACCCCCAATTGACATTAGGGTTTTGGACCCTCTAGAATATTCTTGGAATTCCACATATGTCTAGCTCCACATGTGTGAGTAATGGAATTTGATGTGTCATACACTCGCTACCATGGTGGTCAATAGGATATGCCAACTTGCGAGAGCCATAACTTCTGCATACAAACTCTAATTGAGGTGATATTTGTGTTATTGGAAAGTTATCAAAGTATATAACAAGTTCAAGAGGCTTCAAGCTAAGCACTCAAATTTTTTGAACCCAAAAATAGTCATTTAAGACCTCAAATAGACTTTACAAGGTTTTGGACCCCAAATAAACAACGTGGGACCTATCCATAAAATGGGTCCTACAAGCCAATAGCTCCAATTTTTCCGCCCAGAAAGTACCAAAATAAATGAAAAAATACATCATGATCCATTTTAGATCATACATCCCCATTTAGGGATGCTTTTGGTCCCCAAAATATTTTATTGAAGAAGGTGAGGAATTTTTTCCTCTACCTTCTCCCTGGAGTACCATTTGGCCTTGCCTAGAAGTTGTCCTTTCAATCCAACCTGCTAGAGTTCATACTTCCCTCATTTGGTTGTTTTAGACTTATTCTATAAAAATATATATTCTACTAACTTTTCCTAGGATTCTAGTGCTAAGTCCTCTATGGTAGGTAAGACTTACTCATCAATTTCCTAGTCCAATATGGAAGGCTCATAGAGTTTCATATTTTCCACATTCACTATTGAGTAAATGTGTATATATGGGAGTATACTGAGTCTATAGGAATTATCACCCGCCTTCTCGAATACTTCAAAAGGACCATACCATAGAGATTTAATATTCTTACCATGACCTTGTAGCCTTTCGTTTTTTAGATACAACCAAACTTTGTCTCCCACCTTGAATGTTTTCGCAATTTTGTGTTGATCATGTCGATCTTTGTACTTTTCCTATGACTTCTTCGATAAATCATGTACTTGCAAATGGATTTTCCTAATCTTATCAATGAATTTTTCATCCTTTGTTGTTTCTCCTATGGCGTCTTACCTCACTCCTCCTTGTTGTACATATAAAACATCGAAGAGAAAAGGTGGAAAATACCCAAAGAAAGTTGCAAAAGGGAACTTACTAGTAGAAGCATGGACTGCTCTGTTATAAGAGTGTTGAATAAAAACTGAATTTTCTTCCTAAGTCCTTGGATGCTTTTGATCATAACCCCTCAAAAGTTGAACCAATGCCTTATTCACTACTTCAATATGCTCATTTTCTTATGGATGGAAAGTTGTAGATCCCTTCGACTTGGTGTCGATTCTTCTCCCAACGTGTGGTCCAAAAATCTCTAAGAAATATAGTATTTATATCTAAGAAGATGCTCATTGCTATCCCAAAGTGCACACATACCTTTTCAAAGAACATGTTCATTTCATATTGTCTCTTGATGATATTTTTAGAATGCATGTGAATGCACATCTTGCTAAACTTGTCAACTACCACAAACATATAGTCATGTTTCTCTCTTGTTCTTGGAAAACCACCCATGAAATTCATGGACATTCTCTCCCAAGGTATAGTAGGTATAGGTACATGATGGTATATAACTTGTTTTTTGTTATTGTGCTTGTTGGCACAACAAAATATGCATTCTCTAATAAACTAAGCTACATATTATTGCATTCTAGGTTAGTACACATACCTCTGTAAATTGACAACTTTCTTCCCAACACCAAAATTCCCTACAACTTTGGAGGTGCTAGTCTCTCTAATAAGCTACAATATCTCACCTTAGGAACACAGATCTTGTCTAGCTTATAAATAAACCCATTCTGGAGTTGATAGTCAACGTTAATTTCACCTTCTTATACATGAACTTGGCCCTGTAGCTACTAAAACACCTCTTTAAAGTCCTCATATTATGTGCATGCCTCTTTGTATGCATCATAGGAAAAAGGCTCCATGTGGATAAGCATTTCCAAAGATGTGATGTTGGATGTGGGTGGCCTTGAGAGCATGTCTTCCAACTTATCAGTGTTCCCCTTCTTATATTTTATGATAATATGCAATTGTATTAAAAAACCCATCTACTTGTAATGTCTGTTTTTTTGAAGCTTACTTTAGGCCTATAAAT
>SNQJ01S0026168.1:3211-24211 GCA_010110895.2 Picea sitchensis | reverse complement strand
GCTTGAGGTGAAATTTCTGAATTAACATTAAGAGAGAATTCTTCGAAATTTCTATATAGTTTATGGGCATTTTAGAAATTTCTAAAATATCAATCTCTAGATGCCAATTCTCATGTGATTCTCATGTGACTGAAAGTTCATAAGAAATAGAACCTAAGTGAAATTTCTTAATTTGCATTAAAAAACAATTCTTCAAAATTTCTTTATGTTCTCATAGCATTTTAGAGATTTCTAAAATATTAATCCATAGATGCCAATTCTCATGTCTTGGAAACCAACTTAGAAGTCAATTCTTCTCCCTCAGCCAACCTAACTTCCACTATTCTTCCTTTTGTGCATCCTCTCTTTGACATGAAGCTGACAAATTCCTCTATGACAATGAGTAAACGCATCGATTCCTGCCACACAAGTCTCTTGACAAAAAAAAATGATGAAGAAAGCCTGAGCAGCAGAGATGGCGGCCTCAATTGAGAACGCACTATCAGATAAACGCATGCATTCCTACCACAAAAGTGTCTTGAAAAAATACTGATGAAGAAAGCCTGAGCAGATGGCGACCAGAGTTGAGAACGCAGCTATCAGGTAAAAATTTGAAGACTCAGAATAGATAAATAGCGTCCCAAAAAAGAAACGGCTATAACACGCCCGGTGGGACTCGAACCCACAATCGCCTGATTAGAAGTCAGACGCCTTATCACAAAATTTGGATAGTTGAAACACTTCATATATATATATATATAAAAGATGAAGTACATGTACATACCAACAACTTATCACAAATTGGTACAATTCAAGCTCTCCAAACCCTAGCTAGGGAAACCATAAGAAAACCCTAGTTAGGAATCACTCCTAACCAAATCTGGTGGCATCACCTAAGATCCTCAACAAGCTAGCATACACATTAGCAAGTCTTCCTTGGCACCTACACTTGCATCCCACAAGTGTAGAAAATCATCTCCCTCTATCTTCTCCACAACAAGCATATGAAGTAGCACTAACGCTTCCAAATGTCACAAAAACCTAGCCTTTTTCTCTCACAAGAGGTACAAGATCAAATGTTTATTTTTCCCAAGAGCTTCATAGTGTCTAACTCAAGTATGTACATGGAGCTTGGTATGAGGACCATGCATGTAGTATAGGGATCTTGAACAGTGGTATTACGGATAGAGTCAAGGGATGTGTCGTGAGTGGACAATGTGTTATGGGTGCCAAGGGTGTGTTCTCAACCTCAGTGAATGACGATAAGGGCTATGCAACTTTGTTTTGGGATGGACATGTGTTATTCATGCCTAAAGGATCTAGCTCAGACACAATAGTGATTCTTGGAGTTAGAGAGGGTAACATGTATAGGTAGAAGGGTCAGCCTATGCAATCCATGACCCGCAATAGCAGAGTGACAGTGGACTAGGACTACTTAGAGAGGGAAACGTGTATAGACAGAAGGGACAACCTATGTGATCCATGACCCGAAGTATCAGATTGACAATGGACTAAGAGCAGGTAGCTTCAAAGGTTGAGCAAACTCATGAGAGGAAGTCTGACCTCAGAGGGATTAAGTGGATTCAGAGGGAGTTCGACTTCAAAGAGAGTAAAGGGACTCAGAGGGAGTTAGGAGGCTCAGAGGGAGATTCAGTCATTCAGTGGGAGCCAACCTTCACTTCTAGATGGGAGAGAGGCATCTTCCAAGACTATCAAGAGGGTGTCATGGGTTGAGATAGCTAGACATAATGCTTAGGAGTGGGAGGCTTCTAGGATCAGGGTGTCTTCCAGGAACAGATCATGCCAGACAATAGGAATTGCCTCAATGATAGAGGGAGTATCCAATGAGGTGTATTGGAGAGAAATTGTGGTAGCGGATCTAGTGCGGGAAACAAAGCTACTCTCGGGATGGGAGACAGAGCTACTTCTAGGTGATTGTGGAGTGTGGTGAGAATACCTCCCTCGCTAAGAAGGAATGTTAAATTTTTGTAGCTTCAATCAGGTATTCTCACATGACCCTAGGTGTTGGGCATGTGGGAATCATCATGGGAACCATATAAGCCTTTTCATTTGGTGAAAACCCCCTTTTATTTTGAGCTAGGGGATTGGGGTCTTGGTGATGGGCTTCGTGGGTTTGTGATGGGGCTTCATACCCACATGTACATCTAATTTGATGTTGACTTGTGGAGGGGCTTCCTTGATGACCCCTAAGACTTGTATATAAAGGAGAGAGGTCATTGTTACATTTCATTTATTGTGGAGACAAGTGTGAGAGATTAGTGATTTCAGTCAAAGTGTGGTGACCTCAGTCTAGCCATGGGGAGGAGATGAATAAGCCTCAGTTATGCTCTATTTTTTTTTCTTGGGCAGGTAAGCAAGGAGAGAGGTTGCCACAGGTCTGTGTGGCATCCAAAAGCCAAAGGAGAATAGGCCACAACCTAGGAGAGGCTCGGCCTGCCAAGAGAGGAAGGTTGGCATAGTTGTTTAGAGAGCTTGTCCTAGGAGAGAAACATAGCATCAACATGTGGGGTGGTTTATGTTGTAGCCACCTTGTCTATATGAGGCTACCACAACAAGAGGAGGACATCAACAAGGGTAAAGAAGACTCGACCAACTAGAGAAGGACATGTTGAGGTCTGTAGGGATATCTTTGAAGGGGTTGAAGTTTGTTGGGTAGTGTTGGACAAGTTATTGGCAATTTGAAGGTTGCCACAACCCACAAGTGAGCTACAGGTCCGTGGACTAGCCGTTGAGCCTGGAATAACAGATATATTAGGTTACAAACCTGTACCTCAACCACATACTTAAGGAAATTGATGAGGGAAGAGTTTAGGGTTGATTAGTGGGTTGTTACAGGAGTGTAACACCAACTTTTAGACATCCCTAGGAGGTTGTTACAGTCATACTTTTAGGGTTGTAACGTCATTCCTTCAGGGGCAATTTTGGGCAGACTTGGAAGACAATCTAGAGGTAGATTTTGAGGGAAACAAAAGAGGGATGTTACGGGGGTGTAACAATAGCTTTTGGATAGCCATAGAAGGTTGTTACAACAGTGTATTTGGAGTTGTAACAACAACAGTCTTGGACAAATTTTGGCATAAAAAACAAGGAAGGTTTCAGTTGTTCCTTGTAAGTGAATTTTGGTATTTATTGTATGTAAGATTGGGTCATTGTCCGTGGTATGGGAGCCCATTGGTTTTTGGTTTAAGAACATTGTATTTGAGTATTAAATTCTTGTGTATATGTGTATGATCAAATTTCTATTTTTTATTTTCCATTGGGCTAAATGGTTAGGCATCTTAGTGTGTTTATGCTTACAGTTCAAATAGTGAAATTTGTGTATAACTGTAAAAAACATAGGCCATACCTGAGATGCGGTCAAAATATAACACTTCTTGCTTCGTTTCAAAGTCTTTGTTAACTTTCTTATGCAACATATCCAGGATCTGAATTATCTCTTCCTGAGCCTTCATGATCCTTCTATTATCTTCTCTATAGTTATGCACTTCTCTATGCATGCTTCTCATAGTTACAAGCTCATGCCTACCTCTTCTTCCATTTGACTCTGTCTTAGTGTTTCCCATGTTGACATGTAGACCTTTTACCTTCTCTTCATGGTTGTAATATCCCTGAGCATCTTCCATAACTCCAGTTCTCATATAAGAACCAAAGTTAATTTTTGTGTACCTCTAATTCTGCAAGAAATATGCATGTGATAATTATTGTTAGAACATGCATACCATTACAAATTTCATCAATTAGAATACACGCTATTCTTCATCCAAAATTATTAAGAACACAATGCACCAATTAAAAATTGGATTCCTTCAATGCATTCTTATATAAAACATCTCTCCAATGACTGTATTCATGCCTCATTCCGAGTTCTAAGAAAAAAGTTACAACATTTACAAGCTACAATTTCCACTCTCTTATTGCTACATAAATGATTTATTACTTTCTAATAAAATTCTAGCACCCAATTCAAAAAAAATTGTGGATACATATCTTCTCCTCCTCAATACCTTTCCAGCGACTATTCATTTTCTCAAATCCAAGCTCTGAGATCAAAGTTATGGTTCGAAGAATTTTAGACTGTTTTTCTCAATTTATCCTTGTATGTTGCAGGTGTCATCTTTCTCTCTCTACACATTTTTACATACCCATATTCCAAATATGGCTCCATGGTTGTCTGCTATGGTTCACAATATTTCCATAGGCTGCTCTTGAACCCCAAACCAACTTTTAAACAAGGAGTTATGCCCTATGGAAGTAAACTGGTGCCAAAATTTTACGTTCACTATTTCAACTGTAACTTTTTCATACGAGCTTTATTTTGCACCCAGAGTAGCTCGTTGCATAGATCTCTTCGAGTTATTTTATTTGAGCTGCAAAGACAGAGTGTACCAAGGTACACTTTGTTATTGTGGGTTTTGATTGCCTAAAAATGATGTTTAGGCCTTATAAAATGCCCTAAAAGTTCAAGACCTTCAAAATCTCGAAAAATTCATAGAAATTTGATTGTTTTACTGTTATAAAATCCTTTTAAATCTGAACCTTCGATCACAAATCAAGTGAGATCTCAACTATTGGTCCACTAATCCTTTCCAAACCGCACAGATCAATTTCCACTGCCGATCGACAACTTAAAGCAATCTAGACCGTTGATCTAAGTTCCATCAATGATCGACATTCTCCTTTGGGTGCACTCAACACTTTCCCAAAACTGTCAACCCGACCATCGACCATCGTCCCATCTGTTATTTCCAATGGCAGATGAAACACCTTACCAATTCATCCAACCTGACCATCGACAATTGGACATCGAAAATTCTTGTTGACATGCGAGATACACTTCTCCAATTCGGCTGACCCGACTGTCAACCATCAACCATTTCTTGGATGATGTGGAAACTATGCTGACATGGCATGACACGTCATCCTGAGGTGTCAAATTGGATGACATGGCATGACATGTGGATGTTTATGTGGCATGAAATGTCATCCTCATCTTTTCTCCATCAACTATTGACCATTTTTCTTGGATGAACCGAACACCTCGCCAATTCTGTCGATGCCCAACCATCGTCCATCGACGCTTTCTCTTGTCGAAACACTTCACCAAATTGGCCAACCATTGGTCGTCGGTGATTTCTATTGGCGACTAAAACACTTGCCAATCTGGTTGGCCCGACCATCGGTTGTCGACAATTTCCCTTGGCCAACTACAAAACTTAGAATTTTCGACTGAATCCCCGATGAATCTATGTCGTCGATCTCTAAGCCAAGATGATATTGACTATCGATTAACTCCCTTCTTCCAACCACCAAAAACTATTCTAGACCGTCAATCTCCAAGCCAAGATGATCTTGACCGTCGATTGACTCCCTTCTTCCAACCACCAAAAAATATTCCAGACCATCGATCTCCAAACCAAGATGATCCTGATCATCGATTGACTCCCTTCTTCCAACCACCAAAAAATATTCCAGATCGTCGATCTACTCCAATTTGAAAACCTTCGAAAATGAATCTTGGTCATTGATTTGATTCACTTTTGAAACTATCAAAAATGAATCTCAGTCGTCGATCTGCTTCGCCTTCAAAACAACTTAAATGAACCTAGACTATCGATCTCTTCAACTACAAAATGGTTGAAAATGATTCATGGTCATTGATCTACTCCCTTTTCAAAACTCCAAAAACCTTTTAAGTTTTTAAATTTATTAAAATGAATCTGGGTCGTTTATCTCAAGATCAAACACGATCTTGGTCGTCAAATTAATGAACTCATCCCAATTCTATAGTGGCCATTAAAACATGATTTTTCGACCCTCCAGGTTGAATTTTAACTCTACAACTTTGTATATTTCCTCCATTAAACCTCTTAGATAGTTCTAAGTCATTTAAACTCGAGTTTTGTTCATGAATTTGAGGATTTATCTCTAATTTTTCACTGATTTCCCCCAATTCGCACAGACCGAAATATGTAACAATGAATTTTACACAATTTTACACTGTTTCTTGGCCCATATGGGTCTAGTGTTTGAACCAAAATCTCTAATACCATAATGTAACATCCCCCGACCCAACTGAGGTCTATTACATGTAGAATACTCATAAAAATTAAAATTTGTTGCTAACTAATTTTCTATAGCTTAACAACTATGATTTACACACAGATTTAACCACTACCTGACACCATTAATTTGATGCATCTACAACATTCTAATATAAGCATGAAATGTAGCTAATAACTCAAATATAACAACATATAATCTTTCTCAAACACAGAGTTAATATACAACAATTTAACTCATAAATGCAACACATAAATAAGTAAAACACTTATCTTTACATTCAGTTGTGCAACTAGTTGCTTGGGACAAGCATTCCACCCAACCATAGACTTGTTGTTCTAAATATCAACAGAAAGTCACCCCCAAGTTGGGGCTAGCAATCCACAGAAGAGGGTGGTCTCACAGTGTCCACTCATAGCTTAGAAAATCCCACAACCCAATGGTATTCTCCTACAACTATCTCGATTTTCCACCAACTCTCTTCCTCTCGACCTGCCCAACCCAAGGAATGGTGGTGCTTTCTAACACGTGCTTTCATCTTATTGCAATTCTACATAGTTTCATATGGTTTTTTTCACGAGTAGCCACTATCAATGATGTCTTATTTTACATAGGACTCAAATTCCAACCAAAATCACCTCCCTCATCATGGCCATCTACCTATGACAATCATTATGCTTGGTTCCTTATCAAATCCTCTTCCTCTGACTTGGATTCACACATGACCTACCCCTCAAACTACTACACAATGAACCATGTGCATTTGGAAAACAAACAATTAAGCCACACCTAAACTTTCATCAATATAGATCACACTTCACAACTTCACACTATGAGAAACATGTTACTGTCTTGGGAATTTTCACATAAATACTCATTAGCATGTAGTGAGTCCTTCAACCATTAAAAATAATGTCCTATATGCACTTGTGTGATTATATAATTCTTTTATGGACAACAAACCACTTCTCAACACAATAATCTCTTGATCTCACTAATAAATTGCTTTAACTAGGATCATGGATTTATTAGTAAGCATTTAATGGGTGAAATTATGAGTGGTATATCCTCCACTAATCCTAGGGACTTAGTACAGGAAGGATTGATATTAGGAGGACTAGGGAATCCTTGAAAGCATAGAAAATGTATCAAGCATAAGTTAGAAGTCGTTAAAATCGATCTTGGGCATAGTATAAAGCTCAATGCGATCATAGAACTAGAGGATTGTGAACTCATTGGTAGATTCCTGAGTAAGAGAATGGGAAGAGACTCTCTAAAATCCTAGTCATTGGAAAATTTTGGTTCTCTTCTTGGTTACAATCCATGAAGTATGGTACTTGTGAAGGGATAGCTGGTTTGTACATTTAGGACTACAAAGTATGCAAACATCATCCTTTGAAATAGGTGGAAATTGGGTTTGCAAGATTTGTATGTGAAGAAATGACATTTGGAATTTGACGCCTATTCAACCCTTCTTGACTTCACTCCAGTGTGGGTAAGGATGTTAGATCTTCCTTTGATTCTTTGTTTAGAGGAATATTTTAAAGAGATTGGGAACTCATTGGGACTCTAATATGAAGTGGATAAATCATCCCAAGACGATAGTTATATGGGGATGGATAGAGTGCCAGTGGGTCTTTATTTTTCCAAGAGTTTGGTTGACTCCATAATAATTCAAAAGGGCCATACAATTTTCTACCAAACCTTAGACTATAAAGGAATCCCCTTCAAATGTGGAGGGTGTTGCAAATATTTCCATCTATTTAAAGACTACTCTCTCAGGTTAAAAAGTGAAGTCTGGGTTCAAAAGACTCCTCATGCTACAAAATACCTTTCCTAATCTCCTCTAAAGAAAAATCCCTCTGAAGATATTTAGAAGACCTATCTGGAAGGAAATTTCACATTTGATACATCAGAAAAGGAGACCAAAATTATGCATTAGGATCCCCTCTCGAGCCACTCTCCACAGTGAGACCTCATGATGGTTTTAGGTAAGAAAATTTCATCTCCTCCCCCTCATATAGAAAATTCCTCTAGTCATTTTCTTTTCAGGACCTAGGAGGTAGGACTAAAACACTCCTCAATGCATTGTCATGGGTATTTCTTATCTAGTCTCTTTGGTGTTACAATCCCCCATACCTCCCCTCTCATTCCTTTGTATGGGTTAGGAGTGCCCCCCTCTTCTAATCCCAAGCCTATGGATCTCCCTCCCCCCGCTGAGAAGACCTAGGAGTTGAAAACCCTAAGTGACTCCCTCTCCTCTTTGATAACAAAGTACAATCTCAGACCTAGAAACAAGAGACATGGTCTTTTCTAAGGAGGAACTGAGGGTGGTCTAGGACACTTAGAATAAAATAGATCCAAACCCAGATAGAGAGGAAGGACATCCTTCTTCTCCTTAGCTCAGAAACTATAAAACTCGAAAGTTAGAAGTGGATGAAAACAATCCTTATTCGGGGCCCTTAGAGAAAATTCTGCTAAGGACTGTTCCAAAAGATTTTCTTAACCCCAAATTGTTTAGGAATGGCCAATTCCTCTAAGAAATTGGTCCTGGAAAGGTCGATAGAATCTCATAACCCTTTTGTTATTTTTCTGTAAGAATTGATGACTGGTAGGGAAAATGTGGTTCAAGATCTATCCAAGCTTTTCAAGGGTTTGGATTTCAGGTATATTGATGTTATAGGATGGTCTTGAGGGTTATTAATGGGATGTAAGACAATATTTTTCTCTATATCTAACTCTTTCCATTTTGCATCAGGATAGGGGACCTTTCTCCTTTCTTTGGATCTGGGGAAGGAAATCACATGTATGAATCTCTACATCCCTTACTCTGAAAGAATGGAATGTTTGGAACACTTCTTCAATAGTCACTAGCTCCATAAAGGGTTGGTGGTGCTTGGAGGAGACCTAAAATTTTCCCTTAGTGAATCTAATATCTGGGGGCTTGCAACCCAAGTGGACAACCTATCTAATTTCTTCATAAAACAAATTGGAACAGGTAGGGATCCTAGACATAGAGCTTGCCAAACTTACCCTAGCTTGAACCATAGAAGGAAAAGAACAGAAAAATGCTTGGATTGTTTCCTAGTTTTGGAGGATTTTATAGAGGTGGCTCTCATAAATATCTATCAATGGGTCTCCATTGGTGGAGACTTCAATCAAAATATGGTGTTATTGGAGTCTTCCCTTACCTAAGGAAATCCACCAAGCCCCTACAATTTGAACCTTGAGTGGCTCAAGGAAGATGAATTCATCCAAAAAATCAAGGATTCTTGGACTTCCTTTGATGCTACTCTCAATGAATCAAAAACCATCCAATTCCACCCAAACTTGAAAAGTTGAAAAAGGTCAAGAAGATGGCAATTCAATGTTCAAGGGAGAAAAAGGAAAAAGACAACATAACCCTAAGAGAAGTGGAGGAAGTCATAGCCTCCAGTGTTCCAATGGATGGTTTTGGATTTCTGATTAAATATCAAAAGTCTGAACTAAGTCAACTTAAAAAAAAGAGAAGGAAAATACTTCTAGATAAAGAGAAATATTGGTGATTAAAGCGCAGGTAAATTTGGTTTCAAGAAAGAGATGAAAACACCAAATTCTTCCATAGATTTTCCAACTGTAGAAAAACATTAAATCAGTCTAGAATATTGAAAAAGAGGATGTATCATGGGCTACAAATGTTGGAATGTTTTACAAGAAGAGTGTGCTTGTCATTGATGGAAAAAACAACAACGACGATGGAAAACATGAAAGCAACGATGAGAGTTTGAAGATTCAGAATTCGGAAGATATGTAAGGAGTGCACAAATCCACAATTTGGCTAAGTGTCAAAGTGACTCTTTAAGGAGTAAAAGGAGCAGAAGGTGAGAAAGCTCAGGAGGAAGAGCGACAGTGGTCGTTGGATCACTGATACAGAGGAACAACAACCGTTCGATCAAATCAAGGTGTGAGAGACTTAACGCTTTGCGCACGTAGGAGAGTGAACTTACCAAAGTTCCGAAGTCCCAAAGTAATTTAAGATCGATCATCACCAGGAGGATAATCTGGTTCGTTGATCGTCGGGAGATACGTGTCAGTAGACCGTGAGTTCAGGAGCGAGCAAAGTTTGAGATTTGAAATCCCCGAAGTCCGGAGAGCTGGAGTAAATTTCAGCCGTCAGATCATTCTAAAGTGGAAGGACGAGATAAGTTGAAGAAGAGGGCGCTAATACCAACAATCGATAATCAAGCGCTCATATCTACGATCGACAGGGCATATCGTACCTCCCCAACCTTTCTACCTTTAACCATGGGGGGGGTCAGAGTTGGTGGTATTTCCCATGTGGGACCCTCATATGTGTCATCTTCCTGTCAACTCAGACCCCCCTCGCTCATTACCACCTACTGCCTAACGCCCCCTCCGAGTAAACCACCAAACCACTCATACATACCACCCCCATTCTCCAACGTCACACTCCACTACCGTGCCCTGCCTCCACACTCCACTACACTGCCTACACATCACACCCACGTCGGCAAAGAGATGTGGAACAGTTAGATAATGACAAGTGTCAAGCTTAAATCGACATTTCAGGCTCGTGCAAATCACAAATCTGAGTGACATGTGGCAGACACTCGGATCGTGCCATGTCATCAAGTGACATAAGCAAGTTACATCACTCTGGGAGTTTTACTTCGAGAGTTTCACCACCAACAGATGCCTAAAGTCCCGAAGTCTCGAACGCCGAAGTCCCGAAGTGGACATAAGGCGTCTGATCTGAAGATCAATTCGGGTGCATTCTCAACCATTGATCAAAATATAGTGGAAGGACATCGTAAGTAGAATAACCGAAGTAAATGGTGGCCATCCATCACAATGATTGATTAAGTCCTAGCCGACAGATTAAGTAGTGAAAGGATAAGTGTAAACCATCCGATCTGGTCAGACAAGTGTCTGCAGATCATCGACTCTGGAAGATTGACGTACGAAAGAAACAAGAGTTTGAGAATTGAAATTCCCGAAGGTTGGACTCGCGGAGGAGATCCTGATCGTAGATTCAGGGAGACAGGTGTTAATAGATCTTCCACTCTGGAAGATTGTCATATGGGAAAATTGAGATTTGAGAGTTGAAACTCCCAAAGACCGGAAGGTCGGAATCAATCGTAGCTGTTGATTTGGAAGGAAGCTATGTGTCGATAGATCGTGGAGATATGGGATCACATGTGGAAGGAGGAAAGGAAGGTAGATAGAAGTTGTTGATCGAGTGGCATCACCAAGGGATTGGAGATCAACAATCATTCTAAATTGCGGGGCTAGAACATTCTCGGGTCTTGATCGGGCCGCAATTGAAACCACGGTTTTGGAGAAAGGACACGTGGAGTCTCGAGGTAAATTGCGGGGAGAAAAGTAGTTTGATTCAAACCACCTCTGGATGCACCTACAAATGCATGGTCACATGAGATCATCGCCCAAGTTCATATAAAAAAATGGAGCTAGCGCTCACTAGACCCAGATCAGGAAGCGCCTTATGAATAAGCGTGTGGTCATCGTCGGTGGTCACACGAAGGAAGGGGCTTAGAATCCAAAGAAGCCAAAAACGACTGATTGTGAATGCCAGAGAACATGAAGAGTTGCAACTGCCAGAGAAGCCAAAGAATCTTTGGATAATGACCACTGATGATGAACAGATTCAGCATAACCGCCAGAGAAGATGATGATCATGCATAGGACTTGGTGTGAGAAAGGCATGCAGAACAGAGAAGAGAGTGTGCTTTTTTCGATAGCTATGTATGTGGGTAGAAGGAGATGCAGTGAAGGAACTGAAGTGAAGATCAGAGACACAGTGCATAGCATGCAGAGACAACACAGAGCATAAAAGGCAGAAGAGAAACTGAACAGTACGCAGACAACACAGTAGCATGTGCGTAAGAGAAACTGAACATGAGTAGTTGTGTGGACATGAGGAAAAAGAACAAAGCATAGAAGCAGAAAGATGCATAAGCGATACATCACAACATAGAAGATGAAGAAGGTCGAGGAGACATGGAGTTGCAACAAACCATATCAGAGACGTAAGTAATTTTTGTAATTTTCAATCGGGTGGAAGGGTGGTGATAGGGAGGATTGCAATCCTCTAAACTCTAGTTGGTGCTAGAAGATATTATGGGAGTTGGTGCTCCCATCTAGTGGGTGCTAGAGAAACCCCGAGTTATGCTTCCATCTAGTTGGTGCTAGAGAAACTGAGTCGGTGCTCTCTCTCTAAAGTTGTAGCTTGCTATCATAGGTTTTAGCCTCATATTTGAGTTGGAGCTCAATGACTATGATGTACAGATGAAAGTTGGAGCTTAATTGACATCCCAAGAAGAGGTTTTCACCCCTTTATGGTTTCCCTCATGAATATATGTCTCGCAGGTATTCCTCCTGATTGATCAAATATTGTATATATACGCATGTTAAGTTATCAACAACACATTAAATAATAATCTAGAAGGAATAAAAAATAACAGAAAAGTCTTCAAGATTTCATTTACATAATCCCATTCACCTTCTCGCCAGTTATATTTCCAACAACAAATTTCCATCATATTGTTCTTGAAGGATTTATGTACTTTCAAACTTTGTTTAAATATGACTCCCTAGCCACCATAGATGCTATCATCCATTTATCTATTATTTCCTAAATTTTTGGAACTAGAGGATAATCAAGACCTCTTGGTAGAGGTGGGGAAAGAAGAGCTTCTCGGAACTCTTCAAAGTTTCCAAAAAGAAAAACGTCCTAGGCTAGATGGCCTCCCTATTAAACTCTTCCTTAATTTCTATGATTTCATTGAAAATGACCTCATAAGAGTGGTGGAGGCCTCAAGATATTCCAGAAAAAAATTGGCATATTTCAACACCACCTTTATATCACTCATCCTTAAGTCCAACAACCCAGGTTTCTATGAATGTTTTTTTCCTATCTCACTATGAAACAACATATACAAGATAATTTCAAAAATCATCTCAAGAAGAATGAAGGAAATTATTTCCTGATAGATCTCCTTTGAGCAACTCAATTTCTTGGAAGGGAGACAAATACATGAGGCTATATGGGTTTCCCATGAAGGTCTCCACTCAATAAAAACTATGATTTTAAAGGAAATGACAATCAAAGTGGACCTCTCCAAATATTTCAGCAAAGTTAGTTGGTTATTCTTATGTCTTATCCTTATCCATCTAGGATTTAGTTTATAGTCTGTATAGTGGGTAATCAGATACATAAAATTGGTCTCCTTTGTTGTCCTAATCAATGGAGTAGCCTCACCCCTATTTCAAGCTTGAAAGAGGAATTAGGTAGGAATTCCCACTATCCCCACTCCTCTTTCTCTTACTAGTATAAAGGTGATCTATATTTATGGGCGAAACAAAATGAATAACAGACTGAATATAATAACACAAATATATAAAGAACAACAACATATATCCAGTGAACAATAACTTCTATTGAATAAATAAAATAGGCTTAAACTGTAAAACTGGAGAAATGAAAACAACTTGCTCGAATGGTGGTATTTATCTCTGAGACGAGATGTGGATTCTACGCACATCCATCTTAGCAGAATAATTACAATGAGGATCCAAAGACCTTTTTAACATTATTCATGAATGCCAAAACCCTAGACATCCAAAAACCTAACCCTAGGAGATGAAACACCAAAAGTTATGTGAGCCCCGATGGGTAAGTTGGTACCTCAACTTCCCGGGGTCATAACTTTTACATACGACCTCCATTTTAGGCACTTGATAGCCTGTTGGAAATGTATTTTCAAGAACTAAACATTATGTCCTCAAACTTTGACTCCTTCTATAGCTTGATTGTGGCAAGCCATAAAAACATTGTTCAGGGCCCCAAAACGACCCTAGAAGTACATAAAGATGTACTGACATGAAAAATTCCAAAATAAGCCATTTGGATTAGGTGGGTGGCCACCAATATCCACCTGGAAGCTTTGTAGGGCTTCAAAAAGCCCCCAAAGTGTAGAACCCACAATTACAAAGAATTGCAAAAGAATGTGTTGAACTAAAAACTATCAAGAGGATCCAGTTGGAATAAGTGGGTGGCCACCAATATCCACTTGGATCAGTCCTCCTCCCTTAGGAAGCAATGGTCTCCATTGCATTGAGTGCCCCCATCAGGTGAGAAAATTTCTATTGAATTTGGCTCCGGGTGAGCCACTTTCCTTGGTGCAAGAGTTTCCCTTCCTTTACAACCCGATAAAGTTGGATTCTCTGCTGGTGAGTTCCCTTGACTTGTGTGTCCACTATCTAATTAGTGGATGCTTGTTCCATGAGGTCAGGGTTGAGCTTTGTTGGTGTCAATTGTTCTGCGATCTTCGAGGTGTCCAATAATGGTGGAAAATATGGTCGGAGGAGGTCCATATTAAACATTGGGTGCAAGCCAAGGAAGGGGGGAGTGTTGAGGTCAAAATCATTTTCATCCACAGCCTTGGTGAGAGTGTAAGGCACATAACGAAGTCGACGAAGATTCTGATGGGGCCCTGTAAGGCGTTATTTTTACAAATGTAACCAGACCTTGCCTCCCACATAGAAATTGTGTGGTACCCGATGTTTATCATGGCACTGCTTGTACTTAACATTGGCCTTCTGCAAAATCTCATGGACTTGTTGGAGGATGTGTTGAATCCGCTCAATGAATCTAGTGTCTTTGTCAGCCTCATACTGAACATGGGAAGAATCTATCTGTGTTGTCGCAAGAGGTAATGCAACATCAAGGGGACCCAAGGGTTGGAATCCCAACCCCACCTGAAAGGGGCTATGGTCAGTGGAGCTATGGAGAGCCATGTTGTAGTTGTGTTGAACATAGGGAAGAATATCATCCCATGTACATGGATGCTTAGAGTTATACATGCGTAGGATGTGCACAATCATCTGATTGATGAACTTTGTTTGGCCATCGGTTTGAGGGTGGAAGGTAGTGGATTTAGTGAGCTTGGTGTCCAACAGTGACTAGAGACTCGACCAAAATGCGTTGAGGAACCTGTTGTCCCGATTGGAGATGATGGTCTGTTGTATCCCAAAATCGACCCACACTCATTCAAAGAAGAACTTGGCAATATCTACCACTGTGATGCTCTTCTTGCAGGCTGTGAGAATGGCCATCTTCGAAAACTGATCAATCACCACAAATACACAATAATTTACTTGCTTGGTGGACGAAAGGCCAAAATGTAATCCATCGAGATGGATTCTCAAGGCCTCTTGGGAGTAGGAAGAGGGGTGTATAAGCCTTGCTTCTTGATGGATGACTTGGAAATGGAACAGGCAGTGCAAGATCTGATATACTTGCTGATGTCCTGTCAAAGTTTTGGCCAATAAAAATGTTTCTGTAGAACAACCACATTTTTCTCCATGCCAAAATGTCCTGCCATCCGACTGTAATGAGGCTCCCAAATAATTTTTGCACGCTCGCTTGCAGAAACATAGAGATGGACCAGATGGCATAACAATATGTCCTGAATGTGAAAATCAGTGGCATTCATGCCTATACCCAAGAGCTGATAGGTGGTGGTGAATTCTAGATCTTGCTGATAAAGTTGGAGCCACTCAGATGCCTCATGCCCACAGGAATGGAGCACGATGGTGAGGGCATTCATGGGAGGTTGACTGAGGTAGAAAGCAACACAATTTGTGCTCCCTATCTTATACTTGATGTTAAGATGGAATTGTTGTAGGTACATGGACCACTTTTGATGGCGGTTGTTCTGCAACTTCCCATGTGTCTGTATGAACTGTAGAGGCTTGTGATAAGTGTGGATGATTGTCTCCTTTCCCAAAATGTAATGTTTCCATTGGCGACAGGATTGTACAATGGAATACATTTCCTTGTCATAGGTGGGGTATTTACGGACAGTATCTGAGAGTTTTTCACTATGGTATGCTATCAGATGACTATGTTGAGTGAGAATTGCGCCTACAACATAGTCAGATGCATTAGTCTCAATCTCGAATGGTTATTGTAGATCGGGTAAGGAAAGTACTAGAGCTGAGCAAAAGCGATGCTTCAAGTCATCAAATGATCATTGTTGTGCCTTCCCCCACACAAAATTTTCTCTGCCACCACCCTTGGTCACTTGGTTGAGGGCCCATGCAATATGGGAGAATACCAACACAAACTGCCAGTAGAAGTTGGCAAGTCCCAAGAAGCTCTGAAGCTCAGTTAATGTGGTCGGGGCTGACTAGTCATGGATGAATTGGATTTTAACTGGATCCAAATGTACCCCATGCTCATCAAAAATGTATCCCAAGTATTGGACCATGTTAATGCCAAAGGATCATTTTTCCAAGTTGGAATATAGCTTGTGCTTCCGCAGAGTGCTCAAAACCTATTGAATATGCTACATGTGCTCCTCCCAAGTTCTGCTAAAGATGAGGGTGTCATCCAAATATGACAACACAAAAGAGTTGGTGAAGGGTCTCAATACATCATCCATCAACCTCATGAAAGTGGTTGGTGCATTTTTTAAGCCAAAGGGCATGACCAACCATTCAAAGAGATCTTCTTTAGATTTGAAAGTTGTCTTCCATACATTAGTTGGTTTGATGGGAACCTAGTGGTAGCCAGACTTTAGGTCAATCTTGCTGGAGAAATTTYCCCCCTTGAGTTGGTCAAGACGGTCATCAATTCGGGGAATTGGGTACCAGTTCCTGACTGTGATTTTGTTTAATTCTCTATAATCAATGCAGAGCTGCCAGGTCCCGTCTTTCTTCTGCACTAGTACAATCAGAATTACACAAGGGGAGGAGTTGGTTCTAATGTGCCCCATTTGAAGAAACTCTTGGATCTAACGCTCGATTTAGTTATTTTCTATCAGTGAGCGATGATAGACTAGTCCATTAGGAAAAGGTGCACCGGGGGTTAGATAAATTGGATGCTTGACTTGGTAGTGTGTCGGTACCCCTGTGGGTGAGGATAAGATGTATTTGTACTCTTCCATGATCCCATCCACTTGCTTCTGCTGCAAAGAGAAGAAATGTTTAAAGGCCACGGATGTGGCGGTGACCTTCCGCTTATTGTGAGCATGGATCACAAAGAAGATGAACTTCCCAGTCAGTGAAATGATCTTACTGCATTTCTTAGCATAGTTTAAAGAAATAGCGATAGGTGACACTACCTCTGGTATCCTGTACAATTGTCTACCCAAAGTAATAATAACACTGTGGGGTCTAGACTCATATACAACATGTCGCTTCCAAAAATATGGTTGTCTTAAAAGAACATCATAAACTTCAAGGAGAGAAATATCACACAATACATCGTCTATGAAGGGCTTGATTCCATAGGGAAGATGACACTGTTGGCTGACGCAAAAATCTCTTCCTTGGCGAAGCCAACCGATGGTGTAGGGTTGTGGGTGTGGTGTCATCAGCAGGTCCAGCCACTTGACAACCTCTATTGAGATCATGTTCTTTTGATTGTCTCTATCGACAATGAAATGAGGTGGATCCCCCTTTACCCACATCTGTGAGTGAAATAGGTGTTCCCCTTCCTTTGGTTCTTCTGGTTCACTTGGGTGGAATTTGGTGGTAGTGACAATGGCACTGGGTTCGACATCGATAATCCGCTTCCCTCATTCTAGATTTGATTCAGAGTCAGAATCTGCCTCTGACTTGAAAGCTTTCAGCTCGACCATCAGTGACTTCTTAGAGTGACATTCTTCAGTGTTGTTGATCCAGAATTGGATCCAGGAGCTTGATGGGGCTAAGAAATGCCTAAAAATAAATGTTCTCAGAATGGCTTCAAAACAGACGTGTGCATAGGCCTCGTCGATACAAACCCAACACAACTTTAACATGCTCAAACGAATGTCGTATGATCTTGATATCACATTCTGTTTGTTTTGCCAAACATGCAAAAAAATGATGACTGTACAGTCCGTACAGTGCCACATGGACGCTGACTGTACAGGCCATACAACTGACGTGGCAGCACAGGTGGCAGATTTTGTACAACTGATGTGGCAGCACAGTTGGTAGATTTCATACAGCTGACGTGGCAGCATAGTTGGCAGATTTTGTATAGCTGATGTGGACCAACCAGGAGGTGACATGTGTCACCACTAGAAGGGTGACACATGGCACACTTGTACAGGTGCCACATGGCCCTACCATATGGTGACACGTGGCAGGGTACGGTGCTGACAGGTTGCAGACAAGTGGACCATCTAGCAGTTGACAAGTGACATCAGAATCGGTGAATGGGGAGGTGCCACGTGGCCCAGAGATGGACTTCCATGTGGCACCCAACAGTTGGCTCGTTCGTGGTAGGAAAAATGTGTTGGAGCTCATGGGATTCGAGCCCATGACCGTCTGGTAGATATTTTTCCTTGGGAAAGTTCTGAATGCCATTGCGCTATGTTGGGGCTTATTATTACAAGTCCGAAATATAATATTTAAAGTGTTTGTTATGTCAATATGGAGGCGGAAGGAGGCTAGGGCATAGCCCCAACCCGCAGAATTACATTTCCATATAACCATCGTATTAAAGGGAGGGTGCCACTACACTCCACCGTTGGAAAAAATGTTGGGCATGGATCCCTTGGAATGACCGCCATATACTCGGGAGATAGAACCGTATGCTAGTGCACATATAGGGGCTTAACCCTATGGATTAACACCACATGACAACAATTTACGATCTAGGGGCCAGCGTGGAGCCCTTTGGGCTGGCGCTTGGCCACATCAATTGCCATGTGACCCTATTTTTGTGCACGTGCCAGGCGAAAGGGTGCTTATGCCTAAATTTGGTTATAAAGTGGGTATTATCACTATATAATAGTGATTTTGATGATGTTTTTGGCATTTTTGAAGATTTTGGCCATATCTTGGTGGATATTGGCCCAATTTGAGTGCCACAAGAGGTGGGTTGTTGGGATTTGATCTGTCTACCTCATGTCTATATAAACCAAGCCATTGTGAAGTTTGATGGGGCAAAAAGAAGAAACATGTAACTCAAAGCAAGTTGAATAAGAACTTGTAAAGGTCAAGTTGTCTTGTGCAGTGAAGAGTAGTTGAGCTTTGGAGGCAGTTTCTGGGAGTTCTGCTCCACCTTTTTCAGTGTCGTCTATTGAGTCAGGTTCCTGAGACAGAGCATAATACAACCGAGTCAGTCAAAGACCTATATGATGTAATTTTTATTCATATTTTAAGTATTGAATTTTTTAATAGAGAAGCCTCCCTCACTGAAGACAAAGGCCCAGAGATGTAGGTGAATTTTATCGAACTTCGTTATCAACTTCTGGTGTCCAATCTGTTGATGGTTTTCTTCTTTGTGTTATCTATTGTTTCTCTTCATTATTTAATTTTTTGTCGCTTATATATTCACATGCATTGTCAGAAAAGGTCTTGATCAAATTGAAGTCATAGTGTGAAATTGCTAAGTATCGATTTCATATCAAGTGGTATCAGAGCAGGCTGACTATTGCAGGAATTATGAATAAGCATGGGGAAAATATTGAAGAGATCTAGACTCCAAGAGCTCGAGGAGATTAACCAAATGATTCAACGAGAAAATATTGAATTGCGAAGATTGGTGCAAATCTTTGAGGAAGACAGGGAAAGATTGTGAACCATGATGTTAGCAAGAAGAAAGGCGAGTTGGTAGAAGTCATTTTGTTAGAAGCCTGAGCCCTGTCAAGGATGATGGAATTCATCCATTCCATAGGAAATATAATGAGGAGGATTTGTATACACCTGCTACTCCAATTGAGGAACAGTCAGTAGGAGAGGCCATTGACACTTTTTCCCCGCCAACAGAAAGTAGTCATTATACTCCAGCTTCTTTTGTAGCTGTTCAGGAAGTGGATTCCGACAATCAAGATATTGCATCATTTGAAAAACATACCAAAGGAATTAGTATGAGAATACTATCTAAGTTCATATATAGGAAAGGAACAGGTCTTGGAAAGTATGGCCAAGGCAAAGCTGAGCCGATTGAGGTGCGAGAATGACCACTCCATGAAGGATTGGGTTACGTAGAAGAATCTACTGACGAAAACAATCCGGTGGTTTGTTTCACACACTGTCGGAAGTTCAGAAACGATGTTGACCATTGTTGGGAGCGTCATCCAAAGATGATAATAGAATGGTTTCAAACTCATCAAGGCAAACAAGCAGCTCAAGCCAGCAGTGACGCGAACAGTGAGTCATGAAATAAAGGTAAAAAGGTTGAAAGGTATAAATCTCCTTCACCCACCTTTACTGAAGAACATGCTAGGGTCATGGAACTTATCAGAAGGAAAATTCCATGCAATCATAACCATTTTATTGCAGTATGCTGGAAGAAAAAAGGAATACGGAAAAAAAATCACGACGACAAGGAGTACGCCAAGAGAAGATGATGCAACACTGCAGGTCAAGAAGAATTTGTGTGCAAATACAATGCAGTCTAGACAAGAGTCAGATAAATCCAATGGGGATTCAGCTGAGTCAGGGCAAGGCTTCATCGAATTCCTTCGAGCATGAAATAATTTCTCACATTGTCAAAGGAATGAACATTGTGAAGATAGTTGTTGGAAGTTGCATCGAGGGTTGAGACACTCCATGAAGCCAAAAGGGATAGAACAGAAGAAGGATGATGCAGAAGGAAAAAAGAAGGATGTTGCAGAAGAACAGAAGGAGGATGTTGTAGAGAAGTAGAGGAACGACCATGGAACTTTGTTGGCAGGAGATGGTTCATTTGCTTGGAATTGGGTAGATTTTATGCCCTATATGTTAATTGATTCAATGTCAGTCTCATTGATGTAATAAAAGTGATTTTATTTATGAAATCATTTATTGGGTCTAGTTAATGTTTTTATTGAGTCTAGGTTGTTTGTTGTTAGTTGATTGATGTAAGGATGTATTCAATTGATGTAATAACCTTTTGGGGACCAAAATGTCTTTAGTGGGAAGGCGTGATCCAAAATC
>SNQJ01S0026167.1:200167-213010 GCA_010110895.2 Picea sitchensis | reverse complement strand
ACTTGCAATGTTCCTCAATGGTTATGTCACATTCCAACGTCAACGTCCATCAAGGATTGAGTCACAATGTGATGTTCCTCAAGGGTTATGTTGATTGCAATGTTCCTTAATGGTTATGCCACATTGATACTTTCAACTTAGTTTACTTAGGTCAAATTTCTATGATCCTAAATGGTTATGATACATTGTGACATTCATAAAGGGTTTTGTTGCATTGAATTTGGTTAACTTTGGTTGGCCATGGTTGACTATGGTTGAACATAGTTGACTTTAGTTAAGTATGATTGGCTATGGTTAAATATAGATGATAACGATTGATTATTTTAACTATAGTAGAACATGTAGACATGGTTTTAACATGGTTGACTATGCTTGAACAAGGATACCTATGGTTGACTATGGCTGATCATGTTTGACTATGGTTATAAAGAAATAATTTAATTTAAATTAATTATAATATAATATGTGTATTTTAAAAAGAATATTTAATTATGATTATCAATGTTGGATTATGGCGTTCCTCAATGGTTATAGCACATTGGGACATTGACATTGGTTAAATTCTGTCAAAGTTCTATGTTCCTAAATGGTTATGTTGCATTGTCACATTCATCAAGGGTTATGTCGCATTGCGACAATACTGAAGGGTTATGTTACATTGTGACACTACTCAAATGTTATGTTGGATTGTGATGTTCATTAAAGGTAATATGTTTTCCCTACAATGTCAATTAAAAAATTGGATTTTTTTATAATAAATTATTTATATATATTAAATAAAATAAAACATGTTTAGTATAGAAAATTATTGTTTTATATGAAACTATCATTTTTTAGACAATTATCATCCTTTGTAATCATTTTTCAAGAACTAAAGCATAGAAATATAGACAATTATCATTGTATAGGATTTTTTTTTTTATAATCCATTTTACGGAACTTGTTAACTTTATAAGAATCTTAAAAATAACTATATTGTTTTTGCAATAGGATGACAGATATCAAATCCAATGTTTTTGTTTTGTTAATTCTTATTTTTTTTAACCCTTTTGAGACTTTACTCAAAGTTTGGGAAAATGTTGTGGATTTTTTGTTTAGACACTTTTGATTGAATTTTAGGCTTATTGTCCACTTGGTTTATCCTTTGTAGCATTCTATCGATTTTGGTTTCTTTCCGGCATTGATTGCATTTTTTACAAAATTTGGTCGGTGAATCAGTCCTTTATTTGATCAATTTAAATTCATTTTTGTGTTGTTTGGCATGCTTTAGATTTCATATTTTTTTAATATGTATATATATTAACCTTATATAATATATAAAAATCAATATTATAGGTAATTATATTTTACTAATTTTGATTTATTGAACATATAATTTTTGTTGGGATAGGTGTGTGATACATCTTGTAATTGTGGAACAAAGTAGTTATCTCAATAAATGTTGAGTAGTAATAGAAAATAAATGTTGGAAATAATAGGGAATACATGTTGAACAATAGTAGGAAATGAATGTTGAGTGGAAGTAATTGGTCAACTAATTGCTGGTGGTTTTTAGCATGTAGAATTGAGAAACCATAAATGATTTATGGTTTCATTATTCCTATTTATTGAGTGCTTGGGTTGGAGGAATGTGAAAGGTTTTTTATTTTGTTTTTTACTTGTTGTTACATTGCTAAAATTTCTTCAGAACCTTTATGTTGTAGATTAATCCTATTAATATCACAAATATGTGAGTGTATTGTAACAATTGTTCATTGCTAAAAAATACATTGATCTCACTTTGGAGAATGGCGTTTTTCTCCCGAAAGGTTTTTCCCCAAGGAAATCATAGTGTAATGGTTTTATGTTTCTTTCATTTTTTTTTCAACATACTAGTCGTGACTATTTGTTTAAATTTTCGTGTAATTCTTCTCTCATTGATTAGTGTAGAAAGCATATTCTGGAACTCTTCTTCCTTTCATTTGGTATCAAATCCTCATTGCCTTGGATCCAAGGTGTTATGAACAAGATTTTTTGATCTAATCTTGGTTTGAGTGGGAGCATGCATAGAAGGAAATATTATTGTAGGGAAATGGTGAGCACATCTAGATTAGAAATGGAGAATTTTGATGGAACTAACTTTGAATTATGGAATTTCAAGATGGATGATTTTCTTATAGATAAAGATCTATGGGTCATGGTATATATAACCAAACCTATTGGTATGAAAGATTCAGTGTGGGTGGTGTTGGAGAGAAAGGTGAGAAGACTTATCAAGGTCTATTTGTTTGAGTTGGTATAATTGAAAATTTTTAAAGAAAAAATTACAACAAATTTTTAGAAGAAGTTGGAGGATTTTCACTAGGCTAAACCCCCATTTAATAAACCTTTTTTTCAAAAACATTTGTTCACTTTGAGAATAGGTGATGGTGATTCTATATCTGAGCACCTAAATGCATTTAATATTCTGACCCAATTGATCTCATTTATAGTGAAGATGGATGAAGAGGATTGTTGTATGACCTTTTTTTTTCCCTAGATTCATGGGACACCTCAATAATTGCTATCGGAAGAACTATAAAGACATTGGTGGTTGATGAGGTTGTGGTTGTTGAGGTTAGGAGGAAAGCTTCTGAATCGACCGATGAGGCCTTTGATATTCATAGAATATTGAAGGAGAGATGAGCGAAGAAAGAGAAGGGCAGATCCAAATCCTATGGGAGTCATTATTCCTCTGGAAAGTCCAAAGAAAAATGTTGGAACTACATCAAGGTCATGCATTTAAGAAGAGATTGAAATGAAGAGAAAAATAAGAATAAGAAGGAAAATAATGATTCTAATGATGAATCTAAAAAATATTTTTAGTAGGATAGAGAATATGCCATTTTTTTAGCTATGACAACCCATGCAAACTATAGTGTGTGGTTGAAAAACTTTGGAGATTCCTTCCATATGATTTCCCATTAGGGCTAGTTTTCAGTGCACGAGAAATATGATGGTGAGATGGTATACCTCAGTGATGACCCTCATCTCAACATAGTTGGTGGTAGTAGAGCCTTGATTAGATTCTTTAATGGAAAAGTGAATAGGACCAATGGAGTTTTTCACATTCAGGGTTTGGCACAGAACCTACTATTAGTAAGACAACTTAATGATGCAAGTGTTTAGGTTGTTTTMTCTAAGAAATTTTGCAAGATGKCTTGAGGAGCTATGGTGCTCACTAAGGGTGTTCATGTGGTAACTTTATTCTAGMTTGATGTGTGTACTAGTCAATGTAATAGTTCTTCAATTTTTGTAACAAAGAGATCTGTAGGATCTACACCTTCACAAGTAAAACCTACATCTACTTTTGATGGTCATGATTTTTTGGGTATCTAAACAAGATCTTAMTTAAAAATGAAAGTTACCCATAGAGAAAAAAAAATGATATGACACCAAATATTGGGCGATATAGGCGAGAAGGGCCTACAAGGCTTTAAAAACAATGATATTGTTGATGGATTGAATTATTTTTTTCTTGAATTTGGTTTTTTTGAGCATTGCATAWATGGAAAACAAAACYGTGCTCATTTTTATCCTACCTATGACAAGTCTATTTGTTATTGGACTTAATTCAATGTGATGTATTTTGATGTAGGAGCATCGTTAGCAAGTATGCGTGGCAGGACAACTCAACACCTAGGAATCATTTCAGAATCTGAAACGTGGGGAGTTACTGCGAATCTTCTGGAGCTGATTAGAAAAACTGAAGAAGATCAAACGCTTAGGGGCAGATGATCACGAGTGATATGGGAGTTTCACTCTGAGTATTGAATGTAACTGAAATTAGGTAGCATTTAGTTTTTTCATTTTTCGAGGAGACGAGTAGTTGAGAGAACCCTAAGAACCCTCGCAGATAAATAAAGGTTTTGTACGCCCAAATGAGGTTGCTGCGAGTTAGTAGGGAAGTTTTGAGTTTTTAGTTGTTGTTGTTTAATCATAGTTGTAGCCATTTACTTTTGAATAAATATGACAGAGGAAAATTGACTCAAATGGATAGAATTGTTACTGTTTGTAAATCTTTGTGATTATGTTTTCATAAATGAATGAATTTCATTATGAATGGATAAAACTGTGAATGTTAGAATAAGTTTCAATTGTTTCTCTTCTATTGAGTGAGTGAAAAGTGTGCAAAAAGAATGCAAGGAGTGCGTGACGAGATCTGTTTCGATTCTGAAGCTCAGAAGAGGTAGCCCAAAACTTTCCCTTTGCAAGGAGTGCAAAGCGACTGCTGGAAGGTGTGCACATCCACCCGCAAGAATAAAGTATTGCGTAAGAGTCTGCTGCAAGGAGTGCATAGATTTGGAATTCGGATAAGTGTCGAAGAGACTCCAAAAGAGTCAAAGCCGTGAAACGTGAAATCCTGACTTGATCTTAGTCGTTGATCCAAGGAAATATCTGGATCTTCGATCTAGCACCATCGCGAATTCAGATATTGGGAGAATGGAGGTAAGGAGACTCCCAAAAGTCACAAAATGAGAAATCACAAATTGATCTGAGCTATTAGATCATGGGGAGTCATGAACCGTCGATCTGACGCTTGCAAATATTGAGAAGTTAGGGATCTGGAGAATAGAGGTGAACCAACCTCCAAAGTCATGAAACGCAAAAAGACAACTTGATCATAGCCGTTGATCGAGGGAAGATATGGACCGTAGAGCCCAGACCATCGTGATTTTGGCTATCAGGAAAATGGAGGTAGTTGCACTCCCATAGTCGCAAAACGTGAAATGCTGAATTGATCATAGCTGTCGATCGAGCGAATATCTGGACCGTAGATCCCAGACCATCGCGGTTTTGGCTATCGGGAAAACAAAGATAGTGGCTCTCCCATAATCGTGAAACATGAAACATTGACTTGATCGTAGTCGTCGATCAAGGGAAGATCTGGACCGTAGGTCCTAGATCATCACGATTTCGGCTATCAGGGAAATGGAGGTTGTAACGCTCTCATAGTCACATGCAGATACCTGACTCGCGAAATCACGATGTGCTTTTTGAAAAAGTGGGTGGTCACAACCATGGTCACATGAAGGAAGGAGCTTAACCAGTGATGAGCTAGCACCAGTTCAACGTTTAGATTTTTACAACGCTTAGAAGAAGGTCATGGGTCTCATACAAACTACGCGTTTTGGAGAAAGGACCTATGTAAGTGGGTTTGGGGTATAACATAGTCCTGAGGAGTCGATCCTACTCAGTTCTTGATCGATCCTAGACCAGGAGGTCACACAGCCCTAAAGAAATAAAGGGGGGTCTGCATCAAGTGGTATCAGAGATAAAATTTTGCTTGCAAACAACAGACAAAGGAGAGGAGACAAAAGACCTCAAAGTTGTACTCTGTGTGTGAGAGATAGTCAACACAATGCTACCAAGGAGACTAGTGGAGCCACCTTTATCCAATTAGGCTATGGAAAGAGAAATGTGAGAACTTCATGAAAGATTGGAGGTGATGGAGGCAACACAGAGGAGGGCACCTAATGCTGGAGACATCAATGATGAGGAAAGTGAAGAAGCAGAAGCCGAAGAAGCTGCAGGAGAAAATGTTGTTGAAGAACGCTTGCTGAGAGCAGTTGTTAGATTGGGAGCTAGAGATAAGATAGAGGTCCCAATGTACGAAGGTAATTTGGATACTGAAGAGATGCTGGATTAGATACGATCCATGGAAAAATATTTTGACTATGAAGACGTCGATGAGGAGAAAAGGGTGAGACATGCTGTCACCAAGATCAATGGAAATGAAGCACTATGGTGGGATGAACTGCAAGCGGAGAGGAGAAGTAAAGGAAAACAAAATATAAAGGGATGGAATGGTAGCCAAGATGAAGGCTAAATTCATGCCCAAAGATTATTGGATTAATCTGTTCAAGAAGATGTGAAACTTGAGACAGAAGGGTATGACAGTTAAATAATACACAGAGGATTTCTACAAGATGAACATCAGAACTGGACAATGAGAGAAATATGAAGAAAAAATTTACAGGTATATAAATAGCTTGAGGTATGAAATCTAGGATGAGATTATCATGATGTCAGTAAGGATCGTGGAGGATTCTTATCAGTTTGGACTGAAGGCAGAGGAGAAGTTGAACAGAAAATAAAATCAGTGAGGTAGAGGTAGAAGCCCAACCCCAGACAAAGGCAAGGGTGCTTCCCATGACAAGGCACATAAATCCAAAGATGAAGCTCAGAAACCACACAGTCAGTTGGAAAGAGGAGGAAGTTCCCGAGGAAGACAAGGTGGTGGAAGAAGTTCTTCTAGAGGAAGAGGAAGAAGCAGAGGGGGAGAAGTAAGGTGCCATGTCTGTGGAAATATAGGGCACATGTCTTGGGAGTGTCTCGAGAGGAAAAAGAGAGAAGAAGGAGGTGAATCTCACATTTCAGAAGCTCATAGAAGAAATGTTGAAGCAGAAGGAGCATAGGATGGAACATCCATGATGTTGATACAATTTCTCTTAAAACCAGAGGTAGAAGTTGAGAAACTAGTGCAGAGAAACAATCTCATGACAACTTGCAAGACTAAGGATAGAGTCTACAAGGTGATAGTTGACAGTAGGAGCACTGACAACTTAGTATCCATAGAGATGGTGGAGAAATTGGAGCTCGAGACAACTACACACCCAAATCCATACAAAGTCTTATGGTTGCAGAAAGGACACCAGGTAATAGTTACTAAACGATGCTTGGTTAATTTTAAGATAGGAGGATATAGAAATGAAATTATATATGATGTAATTCCCATGGATGTATGCCATATTTTGTTGGGGAGACTGTGGTAGTTTGACAGGAATGTCATTCATGATGGGAGGAAGAATGTGTATAGAATCAAGAGCCATTAAGAATATCACCATCAGGTATAGATTATGTTTTCCAAGAATGGATGATTTAATGGACTGTCTAAGTGGAGAAAATTTATTTTTTAAGATAGATTTGAATAGTAGATATCACCAGATAATAATGAGAGAGGGTGATGAATGGAAGACAACCTTTAAGACAAATGAAAGTTTGTATGAGTGGCTTGTTATGTCATTTGGCTTAACAAATGCCCCGAGTAATTTTATGAGATTGATGATTGAAATACTGAAGGATTTCATTGGCAAGTTTGTGGTTGTATATCTGGATGATATACTGATCTTTAACAAGACTAAAGAGGAGCATTTGAGACACCTGACACTAGTTATGATGATAGTACAATAGGAGAAGTTGTTGATAAATCTGAAAAAGTCTTTTTTTATGAAGACATAGCTCATTTACTTGGGTTTTGTGATCTCTTCAAATGAACTAAATATGGATCCGGAAAAGGTGAAAGCAATCAAGGAATGGCCATCACCAAGAAGCATGTTTGAGGTAAGGATCTTCCATGGATTAGCAAGTTTCTATAGGAAGTTCATCAAATATTTCAGTGGAATTTATGCACCAATGATGGATACAGTAAAGAAGATGCACAAGTATTTTAAATGGACAAAGGAGGCCGACAGGAGCTTCAATATACTGAAGGAGAAAATAACAGAACGACTAATTTTGGTCTTACCAAATTTTGAAAAGACATTTCAGGTGAGATGCAATGAAAGTGGAGTTGCAATTGGAGCAGTTTTGAGCCAGGATAATAGACCTGTAGCCTATTTCAGTGAAAATATAAATGATACTATAAGGAAATACTCCACATATGATAAGGAATTTTATGCCATAATTCAATCCTTGAAGAAGTGGAGACACTACCTTGTCCCATGAGAATTTGTCTTGTATAGCGATAACCAAGCTTTACAATTCATAACCAGACAAGAAAAATTGAATCATAAGAATGCAAAGTGGATTGAGTTTATGTAGAATTTTACTTTTGTCATAAAACATATTGTTGGGAATGCTAACAAAGTTGTTGATTCTTTGAGCAGGAGATGTTTGATTCTGTAGGAGTTTCAGGTGAAGACCTTAGGGTTTGAACACCTGAAGGATATGTATTGTGATGACACAGATTTCAAGGAAGCATACAAAGCATGTGAAAATCTTGTGCTGAGAGAGTGGAGCTAGTGGGAAGATTAAATGATTCAAGAGCGATTGTCGTTCAAGGGAAATAAGTTATGCATACCAAAATGTTCAATGAGGGACAACCTTTTGAAGGAGAAGCATATTGGAGGATTGGCTGGACATTTCAGCCATGATAAAACATTTTCACAGTTGAGGAGTTCATAATATTGGCCAGGTATGAGGACTAAAGTGATAAAGTTTGTGAATAGATGTAGAATCTGCTAGCATGCAAAAGGGAAAAGACAAAACACTGGATTGTATCAACCATTTCCAATACCAAAGAGGCCTTGGGATGCAATAAGCATGGATTTTGTGTTGCGAATGCCAAGAATGAAAAAAGGACATGATTCCATATTTGTGGTAGTGGATAGATTTTCTAAGATGGCACATTTTATCCCATGCTAGAAGACCAGTGATGCAACTCATGTTGCAAATTTGTTTTTCAAGGAAGTTGTGAGACTTCACGGCCTACCCAAAAGCATTGTCTCGGACAAAGACACAAAATTTGTTGGTCATTTTTGGAGAAAAATATGGAAGAAGTTGGGGAYGGATCTGTCCTTCGGCTCAGCTTATCACCCTCAGACAGATGGACAGACTGAGGTGGTAAATTTTTTTTTGGGAAACTTATTGAGTAGTCTAGTCATTGAGCATCATAATTAGTGGGATCAAATTCTGCCACAAGCRGAATTTRCATACAATGATTCACCAAATAGGAGCACTAGAAAGAGACCATTCCAAATATTGTATGGAATGAAACCAAGGGGAGTATTTGAGTTGAGAAACTTGGGACACAGTAAGATCATAAGTGTTGGAGAAGAACATTTTGATGTAGAAATGTAGAAACTCCATAGCCAGATCAGAGGACAGTTACAGAGATCTAGCCAAGAATACAAGCATAGAGTTGATCAACATCACAGGGAGGTTCAATTTGAGGTGGGAGATTAGGTTCTATCACATCTTAGGAAATAAAGGTTCCCTAGGGGAACATATAGCAAGTTAAAAATGAAGAAGATAGGACCATGTAAGATCTTGAGGAAGTTTGATGCAAATGTCTATGAGAATGAGCTTCCAAATGATGTGGGCATATCACTCRTATTTAACATCTCAGACCTGTATCCTTACAAGAAAKATGACACAAAGGAATCAAAAGATCAAGAGAGGATTCATGAGAGAAACAAATTCCTATGGCAGAAAAACCACGGATGGAGAAGATCATTGATCAGAGAATTGGAAAGAAGACTAGGAGTAAGACCTATTTTGAATATCTGATCAAGTGGAAAGGGCACCCAATAGAAGACACCAGTTGGGAAAGTGAAGTTGATATCCAGAACCATGGAAATTTGGTGCAGAAGCTCATGGAAAGGGGTCCATGATTTTTTGTTCAGGGGGAGTATGATGCAGGAGCATCGCCAACAAGCACGTGTGGCAGGACAACTCAGTGCATGGGAATCATTTCAGAATCTGAAACGTGGGGAGTTACTGTGAATCTTCTAGATTTGATTGGAAAAACAAAAGAAGACTAAACACTTGGGGGTGGATGATCATGAGTGATCTGGGAGTTTCACTCTGATTATTGAATGTAATTAAACTTTTTTTTTTTTTTTTACTAGGGGAATCGGCAACTCGCGGTTCTCGTACTCACGTGACACGGGGTCGATCCCCTTTGGCTACCACTATAACCCCAGGTGCAACCACCCAGCCCGTAAGAATGGCGCACGAGTAAATCCGGGTGAGAATCGAACACGAGACTTCATTTTACAAATTTTCTTCCATTTACACGGCACTTGCCAATCCATCTACACCTGTGTAGGCCAATGTAATTAAACTTAGGTAGCAGTTAGTTTTTTCATTTTTCGAGAAGACGATTAGTCGAGGGAACCCTAAGAACCCTCATAGATAAATAGAGGTTTTGTAAGTCCAAATGAGGCTGCTGCGAGTTAGTAGGGAAGTTTTGAGTTTTTATTTATTGTTGTTTAATCATAGTTGTAGCCATTTACTTTTGAATAAATATGACAAAGGAAAATTGACTCAAATGGATAGCATTGTTACTATTTGTAACTCTCTGTTATTGTGTTTTCATAAATGAATGGATTTCGTTATGAATGGATAAAATTGTGAATGTTAGTATAAGTTTCAATTGTTTCTCTTTTGTTGAGTGAGTGCAAAGTGTGCACACAGAACACAAGGAGTGCGTGATGGGATCTCTTTCAATTTTGAAGCTCAGAAGAGGTAGCACGAAACTTTTCCTTTGTAAGGAGTGCAAAGCGACTGCTGCAAGGTGTGAACAGTCACCTGCAAGAATCGAGTCTTACATAAAAGTCTACTGAAAGGAGTGCGGAGATTTGGAATTCGGCTAAGTGTCGAAGGGACTCCATAAGAATCAAAGCTGTAAAATGAAAAATCCTGACTTGATCACAGTCATTGATCCAAGGAAAGATCTGGATCGTCGATCTATTGCCATTGCAATTTCGGATATCGGGAGAACGGAGGTAAGGGGACTCCAAAAAGTAGCGAAACAATAAATTGTGAATCGATCTGAGCTGTTAGATCATGGGGAGTTGTGAGTCATCGATCTGATGCTCGCAAATATTGGGAAGTCGGGGATCAGGAGAACAGAGGTGAACCAACCTCTAAAGTTGTGAAACAAAAAATCGTGACTTGATCGTAGTTGTCAATCAAGGGAAGATTTGGATCATAGATCCCAGACCATCGTGATTTCAGATATCAGGAAAATGGAGGTAGTGGCACTCCCATATTTGTGAAATGTGAAACGACGAATTGATCATAGTCGTCGATCGAGGGAATATCTGGACCGTAGATCCCAGACCATCACGATTTCAGCTATCGGGAAAATGGAGGTAGTGGCCCTCCCATAGTCGCGAAATGCGAAACACCGACTTGATCATAGTCATCGATCAAGGGAAGATATGGACCATAGGTCCTGAATCATTATGATTTCAGCTATCGGGGAAATGGAGGTTGTAACACTCCCATAGTCGCGTGCAGATACCTGACTTGTGAAATCGCGACGTGCTTTTTGAACAAGAGGGTGGTCACAACCGTGGTCATGTGAAGGAAGGAGCTTAGCCTGAGATGAGCTAGCACCAGTTCGACGTTGATAATTGTACAATGCTCAGAAGAAGGTCGTGGGTCTCATACAACCTACGTGTTTTGGATAGAGGACCTGTGTAAGTGGGTTTGGGTTCTAGCATAGGGCCGAGGAGTTGATCCAACTCGGTTCTTGATCGAATCTAGAATGGGAGGTCGCATAGCCCTAAGGAGAGGAAAGGGGGGTATGCATCATATTTGACCCAATAAAAGTTCTTTTTACTATAATTATTTGTATTATTTGTCATTCATGGATGATTATTCTTGAAGAAAATGGGCATATTAAATTATTAGAACTAAATCTAATGTCTTTAGTCAATTTAAGGAGTCTAAATCTCTCTTGGAAAATACAACTAGTAAGAATATCAAGGTGTTGAGGACTGATAATGGTGGTAATTTGTTTTCTACAGAGATTGATAAGTTTCATAAGGATAATGGAATTGAAATACATACAAAAACTCCATATATCTCTTAGTAGAATGGAGTTGCAGAATGGATGGACTATGTTGATGGCGAGAGATAGGAATATGTTTAATGAAGCTACCTTAAGGAATAGGTTCTAGGTAGAAGTAGTTTCTAATACATGTTACTTTATTAACATGTCTTGTACATTAAATTTTATGGATAAGATCCATGTGGAGGTATAAATGAGAAAGAATACCTCACTTCATTATCTTTATGTTTTCGGTTTTGAGGCATATTATCATGTGCTTAAGGGGAAGCAATCGAAGTTGGATAACAAGGCTATGAAATGTATTTTCTTTGGTGATGGCACTAGTGTGAAAGGGTACAAGATTTGGGATCATATTAATGTAAAATTTTGTATAGTAGGAGTGTTATTTTCTAAGAAGTCAAGATTTCTCCTATAATGGTACTGCAACCAAAAGAGGATGAGAATAATTTGGTTATTCAACTACCATCCAATATTGAGAAACTTGAACTAGAAAATGAACAAGAAGTTCATGATAGACCTTATGAGGAGGAAGGTTCATAGACTTTAGAAGAGGACGAAGAAAATCCACCTCAAACATTAAGGAGATTCACTTGGCAAAAAAGGCAACCCAATAGGCATTATTATAGTATATATGAATTCATATCTATATTTTCTTTATTTGATAAAATTGTGAAAATGGAAACAAAGATGGAATACAAGGAGTCCCAAATATTGGCCACAGATGAGGATATTTTTTCACTTAGAAGAAATAATATGTGGGACTTTGTATCATTTATTGATGTATGAAAATTCATTGGATGTAAATGGGTTCTAAAAAAGAAAATCAATTTAGATGGAAATGTTGAAAACAACAAGGAAAGATTGGTTTCAAAAGGATATCCCCAAGTTGAGGGGATAAAATTTGGTTATATATTTTCCTGAGTTAATTCTAAGTTAACATTATTAGGTTTCTATTATATACTTAGAGATAGAAAAAATTTATGTGGATAAAACATTCCTACATGGAGACTTGAAGAAGGATATTTATATGACATGGCCAATGCACTATGTTTCTTTTGTCTAGTGATTATTTACAAATCAACATTATTTACAGACCAAATGTTATATAAATTTTCCTTCATACCAAAAGAGATTTCAAATAATTTGAGGGTTGTGAAAATTTGTTCAAAGAGGGATAATTCAATATAGAATGGACATACCTATATTACACGGTGCCTTCTAGTATGATGCACCTTCTAATT
>SNQJ01S0026167.1:125411-172255 GCA_010110895.2 Picea sitchensis | reverse complement strand
AACTCAATGTATCATAATGAAAGAAAAGTTTTATCATATAAATCCAGATCACTTGCGAGCAAGTGTCCTCAAAGAATAAGTTAGGTAAGGGCGCCAGAGAGGGATGTTACATATTTTGGGAAAGAATAGGAGACTAATCATTCTTTTCATTAGAGGGTTTCCCTTTCTGCTTATACTGCTCTGTGGTACTTATGATGGTTTCAATATCACTTGCTTTTCTTTCAGTACATTCAGTCGGAGGATCATGGCTATCTCCTTCTTCTTCTCAAAATATAAAAATATTAAAAAGTGTATTATTGAATCCAACCGATACCATGTGGTCATGAAAAAGATGATTAGGGTCAAAACCCTTAATCTATTTTACAAATTTCATGTTATATTGATCAAATCATGTATCATATTCATTAATTCTAATAGTTCCTCTTAGAAATATTTCACCGACCTTCCAAGGTAGTGGGATAAATTGCTTCTTCTTTTTCTCATAGAATAAATGCATCCAGGATGTGTATTGTCTTTCCACTTCAACAAAAAATAATCTATCTGGAACATAATAAAGAAGATAAAGGGGTTTTTCATGAGAGCAATAAATCCTTATAATATTGTATTTTTTCATATCTTCTACAGCCCCCTTCTTATTTAGAAAATTTAATGCTTCCTGTGACAGTCTGGATGTATTTCCTCTAAAGAACAACTTCTTAAAAACAAACATGAATTCATTATATACTTCATAAAAGTAGTGAACCTCCTTTTTCCTCCACAGGTCTTGATACCACATTGTGATAGGATAAACATTATAATTTACCCTTTTCCCTATATTCAATCACTTGAAGATATGAAAGTAAGTAATAGAAAATATCAAGTAGAAGGCCAAGTAGAACTTCTTAGTGTCTTTAAAATTTGACAGTTGCGAAGAAATTTCAGTAGAGATAATTTTTCCCCAATCAAAAATCACGTGTTCATGGACTGTAAAATATAATATATAAACATCCAACTGTAGAATGGTTTTTGTAGACTCTTGTCCTGCAATTTTAGTAAAAAGACATGCTACTTTTTAGTAGGGATTTTCAATGAACTAACTTGAATTATGGATATATCCTTTTTCATTGTTGAAGGATGTTCTAAGTATTCTTGTAGAAGATCTAATCCATTGTACTTCTCCTTAAGGAAACGTTTAGGTTAGTCTCCTTTGAATGTAATAGTCGGATCTGATAATTTTAACATTTTCTTGAAAGTTGAAGGTGCTAAAGAGATGTGGGATCCATTGTGTAGCATAATATCCCTTCGATTTTGAATAAACTTGTCGACGCACCGAGAGATTATGTCTTTGCAATCAAAAAATTTGGGAACACATCCAATTAGAGAAATACCTGATGTCCATGTCTTATTTTCATTTCTTTCTGGTAGAGGAAATGTTGTGAAATACCAATAAGACCTTGACCAGTGAAAATTTCAGTCTTCTACTATGAACAAGTTCAATGTGTCTCCACAAAAATGTTTCTTTCTCATGGCCATTCTAGTGTAGTTGGCGAACTCGACATATAATTCCTTAGAATATTGAAATACAATATTCAATATTCTTCAGTAATATGAATTAATTCCTTTTCGATCGAGAAGTTAGTACAATTAAGTGATATTTCCTCAAGAAATATGAAATCAATAATGGCCTTTTCAAAATTCAATTAGCAGTTACTTTCCATAGGAATAACATTAAATAGATTTCGATAAATGTGACAAAGGTAATGGATATAGAATAACGGGGTGTGGAGGTGGCGAGAATGGAGTAAATGTGAGGATGATTCCATGAGTCTAGGAACCCACAAACCCGCGGTGAGACGATATGAAGAAGATTATATTTAAGGGCCATTATTAGGGTCACATAAGTTTTGGTGTATTTTGTTGGTAGAGAACTTAAAAAGAAGAGAAAGTGAACCTACGACTCTGACAACCCGTGAACATGCCATAAACGATATCAAGAAAATGGTTAAGTATTGGTGCAATTTGTATGTGGTGAATAAGAAAAGTGTGGTTTGTATAACATAGAGTTTTTTGGGAAAGAAAATACACCTTCCGTGAATGAACCTACCATGACTCAAAAAATTTCTAAGTAAAAATATATAAGAATAAAATAAGTATTAAGCTACATATAGATCAACAAGGTGAAGCAAAAAGGATTTGAGTTGGAAGAATTTAGGAGAGGCCTCAAGATGTGAGTGTCTTGCTGATATAGTCTATTTTGGAAATAAAGTGTGTTCCCTGCCGATATGCCCCATGTCAACGATGGATAGACATCCTCCACCAATGCATCAGTGAAATAAGAGGAAACATGTTTCAATGATGCATTGCATATTGAAAAATAAAGAGGAATTGCATCGATACATAATGTATCAACAAAGAAAGAGGAATATCCCTGATACACAGTGTATGGGCGAAGAAAGAGGAATTTTTTTGATACATAGTGTATCATTGAAAATAGGGGATTTTGCACCGATGCATCGACAATAAAAGGAGGATGGAACAACAACATATCAATGTCGATCAGGTGATCATACTCCATTTTATTGGTGCTGGAAAGGAAATTGACTTTCTCTATATCAACACCAACAAGAATATTGGCCTCCGCTAGACTCAAAGGGAGTAAAGAAAATCCAAAGCAATTCTAAGTGTTTGGAGGCTTCAAGTGCATCGGCGAGAAAAGGGGGATGTTTTCAATATATGTTGTATTGGTGGGGGAAAGAGGATGTTCTCCAATACATTTTGTGTCAGTGAAGAAGCATGAAACTTTGTCAATGTAATGTGTATCGATGAGCCATAGTTATCTTCAAAAAATTCCCAAAATAGTCAAGTCTAGAGGGAAAGAAGAGGACATTGGACTTTAACATTTGCATGGAATATTTTAGAAGGTTTTATAGTAGAAAAAGGTAATAAAGGGGGCCAATGTTTTCTCTTAGAATAATGGTGTTTTGAAGTGAATTGAATAAATCAAGGATGGTGTTTTGTTGGTATAACATAATCGTACTAGAATGTGTTGTGTGACAGAGGACAATGCATGAAATTAGAAGGTGCATCATACTAGAAGGCACCATGTAATATAGGTATGTCCATTCTATATTGAATTATCCCTCTTTGAACAAATTTTCACAACCCTCAAATTATTTGAAATCTCTTTTGGTATGAAGGAAAATTTATATAACCTTTGGTCTGTAAATAATGTTGATTTGTAAATAATCACTAGACAAAAGAAACATAGTGCATTGGCCATGTCATATAAATATCCTTCTTCAAATATCCATGTAGGAATGTTTTATCCACATATATTTGTTCTATCTCTAAGTATATAATAGAAACCTAATAAATGTTAACTTAGAATTAACTCATGAAACAATATCACCAAAGTATATCCCCTCAACTTGGGAATATCCTTTTGCAACCAATCTTTCCTTGTTGTTTTCAACATTTCTGTCTAAATTGATCCTATTTTTTAGCACCCATTTACATCTAATGAATTTTCATACATCAATAAATGATACCAAGTCACACATATTATTTCTTCTAAGTGCAAAAATATCCTCATCTATGGCCAATATTTGGGACTCCTTATATTCCATCTTTGTTTCCATTTTCACAATTTAATCAAATAAAGAAAATATAGATATGAATTCATATATACTATAATAATACCTATTGGGTTGCCTTCTTTTTGAAGTGGATCTCCTTAAAGTTTGAGGTGGATTTTCTTCCTCCTCTTATAAAGTCTATGAACCTTCCTCCTCATAAGGTCTATCATGAACTTCTTGTTCATTTTCTAGTTCAAGTTTCTCAATATTGGATGGTAGTTGAATAACCAAATTCATCTCATCCTCTTTTGGTTGTAGTACCATTGTAGGAGAAATCTTGACTTCTTAGAAAATAACACTCCTACTATACAAAAATTTTACATTCATATGATCCCAAATCTTGTACCCTTTCACACTAGTTCCATCACCAAAGAAAATACATTTCATAGCCTTGTTATCCAACTTTGACTGCTTCCCCTTAAGCACATGATAATATGCCTAAAACTGAAAACATACAGATAATGAAGTGAGGTATTATTTATCATTTATACCTCCACATGGCTCTTATCCATAAAATTTGATGTAGGAGACCTATTAATAAAGTAACATGTATTAGAAACTACTTCTACCTAGAACTTATTCCTTCAGGTAGCTTCATTAAACATATTCCTATCTCTCGCCATCAACATAGTCCATCCATTCTGCAACTCCATTCTACTAAGGGATATATGGAGTTTTCGTATGTATTTCAATGTCATTATCCTTATGAAACTTATCAATCTTTGTAGAAAAAAACTTACCACCATTATCAGTCCTCAACACCTTGATATTCTTACTAGTTGTATTTTCCAAGAGAGTTTTAGACTCCTTAAATTGACTAAAGACATTAGATTTATTTCTAATAATTTAATATACCCATGAACTTCAAGACTAATCATCCATGAATGACAAATAATACAAATAATTATAATAAAAAGAAATTTTATTGGGTCAAATATGATGCAGACCCCCCTTTCTCTCCTTAGGGTTGTGTGACCTCCCGGTCTAGGATCGATCAAGAACTGAGTCAGATCGACTCCTCGAGCCTATGCTAGACCCCAAGCCCACTTACACAGGTCCTTTCTCCAAAAAACGCAGGTCGTATGATCTAAACCCAGTAGCAATAAGTTTCCAATAATTGGTTGTTTCTGTCACTCCTTCAAAAGGGTCAGTTATAGATCATTTTACTTGAGAAATTTGCAATTAAAGGTAAAGTTGAAGTCTTATGCACTTGAATTCTAAGTGAATGAAACCTCTTTAGTTTTCCTTATGTGTGATATGTCATGCTTGCTTATAATATCATATGTGCGGAAATTCATAGAAAAACAACATAAGAACATAGTACACATAATGGATAAGAAACTTCACTTGATAATGGAGTTCAACCTTGCAGTGGGCTACCTCTCTGGGTCGTGCTCTTAAGCCTGGCCGCTTTATTCTTCTCTATGTAATGATGTCTCTCCTTTACAAGTTGTAAGGCCAAAGTCCCTCTTCAGTGATGGAAACAAGATATAGGAATGTGATCAGGAATGTATCAGCTTCACAAGTTCTACTCATGAGGCATCCATGATGCTAACATGAACATCATTCCCACATACTCAATACATAAAAAGATGAAGAATAAAATATGACCCCCATCAACATGGAGCCATCAAAATCCTTAGATCTGTTGCTCAGATCCAAAACATAAATATGAAACCCATACAAAAGATCTCGGAACCCACGAGAATCAGAACTGCTTCGTTGGCCACTTGTCATGCAAGTGCCACAATTTCTCTATCACATATAACTGATTGATTTGATGTGAAAGAATATCATAAACAAATAGATAGAAGGAATAAGCTAATCTTACTGCCTTTTTGCAGCCCCTTTCTTCTCCTTCAAACCTATAACACGCCTACTATGCCGTAACAATTAATGACAAAACAACATAATGAAAAGCATGCTTACATTGACTTCTCCAACACTTAGCTTGTTGATATAAATCTCTATTGAAAAAACGTACCTCGTCATTGAATTTGTGTCACTGAATTACCCAAAAATGACTGTCAAATCGTCTCCATCCAAGTCGGACACTTTCAGGCCCAAGAGACACTTGTGCCTCAGTTACCGTGCCACTACCTCTCCAATAAATGACTCATTCTGGAATTAAGCTGATGAAATTTTGATCAGATCAGAAAAATAACACCACCACTATGTTCATGGTGTCATTTAATCTAAAAATTATTGTCTCCACATCTCGATCCGAGTGGGGCACTTCCGGACCCAAGAGGCAACTTTACCTCGATTTGTGTGCCAAAATCCATACAGGACATATAGATTTCGTACAGTCTGTACCAGGCCATATGGACACGCTCAGTGATCTGTGTGCTAATTTTTTCTGTCTCGAATGCACATGTTGCCCTAAACTCAGAACCAAAGCCCCACTTATATATTATTTCCGGAAAGTTATACCATAATGGGTTCGTTAGCCTAATTGGTTGGCAGAGGTCCCGGGGTCGAAACCCACAGGCCCCACCATTTTGGTGAAATTTTAAAACCGTTTTTGTGCATGCCCCTGCTAAGTTTAGCAAGCGACCACTAAACTGGCGAAATCTGCTAAATATAGTGGAACTGCCACTAAAATGGCGGATGAGCTATTAAACTTGGAAAATATTCTGGCATATATTTGGCAGTCGCTAAATATGGCGGCTCATGGAATATGACACCATATTTGACGGAACTGCCCCAGATTTGGCAGCACTTTTTAATATATATATATTTTTTAAATATTTGGTCACAGGTTGGTATTGTGTATTTCAGGGGTGCCACATGGTGCCTCCCTATTGGGCCACGTGGCAGCCTCTGATTCACCCACCTATGCATGATGATGTCATCATCGCATCATCATAGACATGTGGCATCTTCTGGGTGGTTCCACGTGGCGTCATACTCGTCCATGTGGTGCCCTGAAAAGGCCAAATTTGAGTGACGTGGCAGCTTTTGGTGTTTCCACATGGCATGCTAACGTCATGCTGACATCATCATGACACATGTCACTCTTTGTGCTTTCCACATGGGATGTACAGATGATGAAATCATTCATACAGATGCTGACATCATCCGTATAGATGCTGACATCAGCAGTACGGATGCTGACTCACACTTGTTGACTGGGCTGGGTTGACCAGAACTTTGACTGCTTATATCTTTTGATCCATAACTCTGTTTGACAAGACGTTTGTGCTGTTGGAAATATTGTGACGTGCTCTTCGCGATCATGTTGTTTTAAATGAGTTTTGGGAACTTTTATTTTTTCCCTTTCTCTACCTGTTGAAGCCATTCTAAGCCTCCGAGGACACTCCTGTGTGTTCTAGGACACTTCTGAAACTTCTTTGATGTTCCATAGATCCATTTGGATCATCGTATGAGACCGACGACCTTCTTTTGAGCATTGTACAAATCTCAACATCGAACTGGTCCTAACTCATATCTGGCTAAGCTCCTTCCTTCACATGACCACGGCTATGACCACCCACTTGTTCAAAAAGTGCGTTGCAATTTCGCAAGTTGGGTATCTGCAGGTGACTATGACTATGGGAGCATTACAACCTCCATTTCCTCGATATCCAAAACCGTGATGATCTGGGACCTATGGTCTAGATCTTCCCTTGATCGACGACTACGATCAAGTCAACGTTTCGCGACTATGGGAGAGCCACTACCTCTGTTTTCTCGATCGCCGAAATCATGATGGTTTGGAATCGACGATATAGATATTCCCTCAATTGAAGACTATGATTAATTTGGCATTTCGCGACTATAGGAGTGCCACTACCTCCATTTTCTTGATAGCCGAAATTGCAATGGTATGGAATCTACGGTCCAGATCTTCCCTCGATCGACGGCTACGATCAAGTCATGATTTCGCATTTCACGACTTTGGAGGTTGGTTCACCTTTGTTGTCCTAATCCTCAACTTCTTGATATTTGTGAGCGTCAAATCGACGACTCATGACTCCCCATGATCTAACGCCTTAGATCAATTCATGATTTCTCATTTCGGGACTTTTGGGAGTCTCCTTACCTCCATTCTCCCGATATCTAAAATCGCAATGGCACTAGATCGACAATCCAGATCTTTCCTTGGATCAATGACTGTGATCAATTCGGGATTTCACATTTCACGAATTTGACTCTTATGGAGTCCCTTTGACAATTAATCGAATTCCAAATCTACACACTCCTTGCAATAGACTCTTACGCAAGACTTGATTCTTGTGGGTGAGTGTGCACACCTTACAACAGTCGCTTTGCACTCCTTACAAAAGAAAAGTTTCATGCTACCCCTTCTGCGCTTCTAAATCGAAACAGATCTCGTCACACACTCCTTGTGTTTTGTGTGCACACTTTGCACTCACTCAACAGAAGAGAAACAATTGAAACTTATACTAACATTCACAGTTTTATCCATTCATAACGAAATTCATCCATTTATGAAAACAAAATAACAGAGAGTTACAAATAGTAACAGTTCTATCCATTTGAGTCAATTTTCCTTTGTCATATTTATTCAAAAGTAAATGGCTATGGCTATGATTAAATAACAACAACTAAAAACTCAAAAATTCCCTACTAACTTGCAGCAGCCTCATTTGGGCGTACAAAACCTCTATTTATCTCTGAGGGTTCTTAGGGTTCCCTTGACTACTCGTCTCCTCAAAATATGAAAAAACTAATTTCTACCTAAGTTCAATTACATTCAAGACTCGGAGTGAAACTCCCAGATCACTCGTGATCATCCGCCCCCAAGCGTTTGATCTTCTTCTATTTTTCCAATCAGCTCCATAAGATTCACAGTAAATCCCTACATTTTAGATTCTGAAATGATTCCCAGGCACTGTGTTGTCCTACCACACATGCTTGTTGACGATGCTCCTACATCATATTCCCCTTGAACAAAAATTCATGGACCCCTTTCAATGAGCTCCTGCACCAACTTTCCATGGTTCTGGATATCAACTTCACTTTCCCAACTGGCGTCTTCTATTGGGTTCCCTTTCCACTTGACCAGATATTCAAAATAGGTCTTCCTCCTGGTCTTCTTGTCAATTCTCTGATCAATTCTTTGATCAATGATCTTCTCCATCTGTGGTTTTTCTGCCATAGGCATTTTATTTCTCCCACTGAATCCTCTCTTGATATTTTGAATCCTCTGTGTCATCTTTCCTGTAAGGATACATGTCTGAGATGTTAAATATGGGTGATATGCCCACATCATCTGGCATCTCAATCTCATAGACGTTTGCGTCAAACTTCCTCAAGATCTTACATGGCCCTATCTTCTTCATTTTTAACTTTCTATATGTTCCCCTAGGGAACCTTTATTGCCTGAGATGTGCTAGAACCTGATCTTCCACTTCAAATTGAAGCTCCCTGTGATGTTGTTCAACTCTGCACTTGTATTCCTGGCTAGAGATCTGCAACTGTCCTCTAATCTGGATATGGAGTTTCTTCATTTCTACAGCAAAATTTTCTTCTCCAACACTTTTGATCTTACTGTGTCCCAAGTTTCTCAACTCAGATACTCCCCTTGGTTGTATTCCATACAGTATTTGGAATGGGCTCTTTCCATTGCTCCTATTTGGTGAATCTTTGTATGCAAATTCTGCTTGTGGTAGAATCTAATCCCACTCATTATGATGCTCAGTGACTAGACTACTCAATAAGTTTCACAAACTTTTGTTTACCACCTCACTCTATCCATTTGTCCAAGGGTGATAAGTTGAGTTGAAGGACAGATCCATCCCCAACTTCTTCCATAGTGTTCTCCAAAAATGACCAACAAGTTTTTATGTCTTTGTCCAAGACAATGCTTCTGGGTAGGCCATGAAGTCTCACAACTTCCTTGAAAAACAGATTTGCAACATGGGTTGCATCACTGGTCTTATGGCATGGGATAAAATGTGTCATCTTAGAAAATCTATCCACTACCACAAATATGGAATCACATTCTTTTTGCGTTCTTGGCAGTCCCAACACAAAATCCATGCTTATTGCATCCCAAGGCCTCTTTGGTATTGGCAATGGTTGATACAATCTAGTGTTTGTCTTTTCCCTTTTGCATGTTGGCAGATTCTACATCTGTTCACAAACTTTATCACTTTAGTCCTCATACCTGGCCAATAGTATGAACTGCTCAACTGTGCAAATGTTTTATCATGGCTGAAATGTCTAGCCAATCCTCCACTATGATTCTCCTTCAAAAGGTTGTCCCTCATTGAACATTTTGGTATGCATAAATTATTTACCTTGAACAACAATCCCTCTTGAATCATGTACTCTTCCCATTCTCTCCTCTCTCTCAACACATGATTTTCACATGATTCATATGCTTCCTTGAAATCTGTGTTATCACAATACATATCCTTCAGGTGTTCAAACCCAAGGTCTTCACCTGAAACTCCTGCAGAATCAAACATCTCCTGCTCAAAGCATCAACAACTTTTTTAGCATTCCCAGCAATATGTTTTATGACAAAAGTAAAATTCTGCATAAACTCAATCCACTTTGCATGCTTCTGATTCAATTTTTCATGTCTGGTTATGAATTGTAAAGCTTGGTTATCGCTATACAAGACAAATTCTCGTGGGACAAGGTAATGTCTCCACTTCTTCAAGGATTGAGTTATCTCATAAAATTCCTTTTCATATGTGGAGTATTTCCTTTTAGTCTCATTCAAATTTTCACTGAAATAGGCAATAGGTCTATTATCCTAGCTCAAAACTTCTCCAATTGCAACTCCACTTTCATCACATATCACCTGAAATGTCATTTCAAAATTTGGTAAGACCAGAATTCGTCATTATGTTATTTTCTCCTTCAGTATATTGAAGCTCCTCTCAGCCTCCTTTCTCCATCTAAAAGACTTGTGCATATTCTTTACTATATCCATCATTGGTGCACAAATTCCGTTGAAATCTTTGATGAGCTTTCTATAGAAACTTGTTAATCCATGGAAGCTCCTTACCTCAAACATGCTTCTTGGTTATGGCCATTCTTTGATTGCTTTCACCTTTTCCGGATCCATCTTTAGTTCATTTGAAGAGATCACAAAACCCAATTAAATGAGCTATGTTCTCATAAAACAATACTTTTTTAGATTTATCAACAACTTCTCCTATTGTAGTCTCCTCATAACTAGTGTCAGGTGTCTCAAATGCTCCTCTTTAGTCTTGCTAAAGATCAGTATATCATCTAGATATAAAACCACAAACTTGCCAATGAAATCCTTGAGTATTTCAATCATCAATCTCATAAAATTACTCGGGGCATTTGTTAATCCAAATGGCATAACAAGCCACTCATACAAACCTTCATTTGTTTTAAAGGTTGTCTTCCATTCATTTCCCTCTCTCATTCTTATCTAGTGATATCTTCTATTCAAATCTATCTTAGAAAAGAAGTTTTCTCCACTTAGACAGTCCATTAAATCATCCATTCTTAGCAAAGGGAATCTATACCTAATGGTGATATTGTTAATGCCTCTCGATTCTGTACACATTCTCCATCCTCCATATTTCTTTGGGCTCAACATAGTTGGCACGGTGCATGGACTCTGCTCCTTCTGCTTCAACATTTCCTCTTTGTTCTTCCGAAATGTGAGCTTTGCCTCCTTCTTCTCTCTTTTTCCTCTCAAGACATTCCCAAGACATGTGCCCAGTCTTTCCACAGGTATAACACCTTACTTCTCCCCCTCTGCTTCTTCCTCTTCCTCTAGAAGAACTTCTTCCACCACCTTGTCCTCCTCGGGAACCTCCTCCTCTTTCCAAGTGACTGTGTGGTTTCTCAGCCTCATCTTTGGATTTATGTGCCTTATCATGGGCAGTGCCTTTGCCTTTGTCTGGGGCTGGGCTTCTACCTCTACCTCATTGATTTTGTTTTCTGGTCAACTTCTCCTTTGCCTTTAGTGTGAACTGATAAGCATCCTCCATGGTCCTTACTGACATCATGCTAATCTCATCCTGGATTTCATACCTTAGGCCATTTATATACCTAGAAACTTTTTCTTCATCTTTCTCTCTTTGTCCAGTTCTAATGTTCAGCTTGTAGAACTCCTTTGTGTATTCTTTAATTGTCATACCCTTCTATCTTAGGTTCTGCATCTTCCTGAATAGATTGATTTGATCATCTTTGGGCATGAATTTATCCTTCAGCTTGGCTACGATTCTATCCCAATTCTTTATCTTTTGTTTTCCTTTACTTCTCCTGTCTTCTTGTAGTTCATTCCACTACAGTGTTGCATGTCCCTTGATCCTGGTGACAACATGTCTCACCCTTTTCTCCTCATCGACATCTTCATAGTCAAAATATTTGTTCATGGATAATATCCAATCCATCATCTCTTCAGCATCCAAATTACCTTCGTACATTAGGACCTCTATCTTGGCACTAGCTCCCAATCTAACAACTGCTCTTAGCAAGCATTCTTCAACAACATTTTCTCCTATAGCTTCTTTGGCTTCTGCTTGTTCACTTTCTGCATCATTGATGTCTCCAGCATCAGGTGTTCTCCTCTGCATTGCCTCTATCACCTCCAATCTTGCACGAAGTTCTCGCATTTTTCTTTCCATATCTTGATTGGATAAAGGTGGCTCCACTCGTCTCCTTTGTGGCATTGTGTTGGCTGTCTATCACACACAAAGTACAACTTTGAGTTCTTTTGTCTCCTCTCCTTTGCCTGTTGTCTGCAAGAAATGTTTTGTCTCTAATACCACTTGATGCAGACCCTCCCTTTCTCTCCTTAGGGCTGTGTGACCTCCCGGTCTAGGATCGATCAAGAATCGAGTCGAATCAACTCCTCGGTCCTATGCTAGACCCCAAACCCACTTACATAGGTCCTTTCTCCAAAACGCATAGGTCGTATGAGACCCGCAACCTTCTTCTGAGCGTTGTAAAAATATCAACGTTGAACTGGTGCTAGCTCATCTCTGGCTAAGCTCCTTCCTTCACATGACCATGGATGTGACCACCCACTTGTTCAAAAAGTGCGTCGTGATTTCATGAGTCAGGTATCTACACGTGACTATGGGAGCGTTACAACCTCTGTTTCCCCGATAGTCGAAATCGTTATGATCCGGGACCTATGGTCTAGATATTCCCTTGATTGATGGCTATGATCAAGTCAATTTTTTGTATTTCGTGACAATGGGAGTGCCACTACCTTCATTTTCCTGATAGCTAAAATCATGATGGTCTGGGATCTATAGTCCAGATATTCCCTCGATCGATGGCTACGATCAAGTCGACATTTCACGTTTCATGACTATGGGAGCACCACTACCTCCATTTTCCCGATAGATGAAATCACGATGGTCTGGGATCTACGGTCTAGATATTCCCTCGATCGACGACTACGATCTTCAACATTTCGCATTTCGTGACTATGGGAGCGCCACTACCTCTGTTTTCTCGATAGAAGAAATTGTGATGGTCTGGGATCTACGGTCCAAATCTTCCCTTGATCGACAGCTACGATCAAGTCGAGATTTCATGTTTCGCGACTTTGGAGGTTGGTTCACCTTTATTCTCTCGATCCTCGACTTCCAGATATTTGCGAGCGAGAAGGTTTTATAGAAGGAATATTTTAGAAGGTTTTATAGTAGAAAAAGGTAATAAAGGGGGCCAATTGTTTCTCTTAGAATAATGGTGTTTTGAAATGAATTGAATAAATCAGGGAGGGTGTTTTGTTGGTATAACATAATTATACTAGAATGTGTTGTGTGATAGAGGACAATGCATGAAATTAGAAGGTGCATCATACTAAAAGGCACTGTGTAATATAGGTATGTCCATTCTATATTGAATTATCCCTCTTTGAACAAATTGTGTAATATAGGTATGTCCATTCTATATTGAATTATCCCTCTTTGAACAAATTTTCACAACCCTCAAATTATTTGAAATCTCTTTTGGTATGAAGGAAAATTTATATAACCTTTGGTCTGTAAATAACGTTGATTTGTAAATAATCACTAGACAAAAGAAACATAGTGCATTGGCCATGTCATATAAATATCCTTCTTCAAGTCTCCATGTAGGAATGTTTTATCCACATAAATTTGTTCTATCTCTAAGTATATAATAGAAACCTAATAATTGTTAACTTAGAATTAACTCAGGAAAAGATATAACCAAATTTTATCCCCTCAACTTGGGAATATCCTTTTGCAACCAATCTTTCCTTGTTGTTTTCAACATTTCCGTCTAACTTGATCTTCTTTTTTAGCACCCATTTACATCCAATGAATTTTCATACATCAATAAATGATACCAAGTCCCACATATTATTTCTTCTAAGTGCAAAATATCCTCATATGTGGCCAACATTTGGGACTCCTTATATTCCATCTTTTTTTCCATTTTCACAATTTTATCAAATAAAGAAAATATAGATATGAATTCATATATACTATAATAATACCTATTGGGTTGCCTTCTTTTCCATGTGGATCTCCTTAAAGTTTGAGGTGGATTTTCTTCCTCCTCTTCTAAAGTCTATGAAGCTTCCTCCTCATAAGGTCTATCATGAACTTCTTGTTCATTTTCTAGTTCAAGTTTCTCAATATTGGATGGTAGTTGAATAACCAAATTCTTCTCATCCTCTTTTGGTTGCAGTACCATTGTAGGAGAAATCTTGACTTCTTAGAAAATAACACTCCTACTATACAAAAATTTTACATTCATATGATCCCAAATCTTGTACCCTTTCACACTAGTGCCATCACCAAAGAAAATACATTTCATAGCCTTGTTATCCAACTTCGACTTCTTCCCCTTAAGCACATGATAATATGCCTCAAAACCGAAAACATAAAGATAATGAAGTAAGGTATTCTTTCTCATTTATACCTCCACATGGCTGTTATCCATAAAATTTGATGTAGGAGACCTGTTAATAAAGTAACATGTATTAGAAACTACTTCTACCTAGAACTTATTCCTTACGCTGGCTTCATTAAACATATTCCTATCTCTTGCCATCAACATAGTCCATCCATTATGCAACTCCATTCTACTAAGGGATATATGGAGTTTTTTTATGTATTTCAATGCCATTATCCTTATGAAACTTATCAATCTCTGTAGAAACAAAATTACCAGCATTATCAGTCCTCAACACCTTGATATTCTTACTAGTTGTATTTTCCAAAAGAGTTTTAGACTCCTTAAATTGACTAAAGACATTAGATTTAGTTCTAATAATTTAATATACCCATTTTCTTCAAGAATAATCATCTATGAATGATAAATAATACAAATAATTATAGTAAAAAGAACTTTTATTGGGTCAAATATGATGCATACCCCCCCTTTCTCTTCTTAGGGCTATGCGACCTCCCGTTCTAGGATCGATCAAGAACAGAGTCAGATTGACTCCTCAACCCTATGCTAGACCCCAAATCCACTTACATAGGTCCTTTCTCCAAACTCACAGGTCGTATGAGACCTGCGACCTTCTTCTGAGCGTTGTACAAATCTCAACATCGAACTGGTGTTAGCTCATCTCTGGCTAAGCTCCTTCCTTCACATGACCATGGCTATGACCACCCGCTTGTTCAAAAAGCAAGTCGCAATTTCGCAAGTCGGGTATCTGCATGCGACTATAGGAGTGTTACAACCTCCATTTCCCCGATAGCCGAAATTGCAATGATTCGAGACCTACGGTCTAGATCTTCCCTTGATTGATGGCTATGATCAAGTCGGTGTCTCGTGTTTCACGACTATGGGAGGGACACTACCTCTGTTTTCCTGATAGTCGAATTCGCGATGGTCTGAGATATACAGTCCAGATATTCCCTCGATCATCAGCTACGATCAATTCGACGTTTTGCGTTTCGTGACTATGGGAGCGCCACTACCTCCATTTTCCTGATATCTAAAATTGTGATGGTCTGGGATCTACGATCCATATCTTCCATCGATCAACGGCTACGATCAAGTCACAATTTTTCGTTTTGCAACTTTGGAGGTTGGTTCACCTCTGTTCTCCCGATCCCCGACTTCTCGATATTTCTGAGTGTCATATCGATGACTCGTGACTCCCCATGATCTAATGGCACAGATCGATTTGCGATTTCTCATTTTGTGACTTTTGGGAGTCCCCTTACCTCCGTTCTCCCGATATCCGAAATCGCAATGGTGCTAGATCAATCATCCATGGTTCTATATATCAACTTCTCTTTCCCAACTAGTGTCTTCTATTGGGTGTCCTTTCCACTTGACCATATATTCAAAATAGGTCTTACTCTTGGTCTTCTTGCCAATTCTCTGATCAATTATCTTCTCCATCTGTGGTTTTTCTGCCATAGGAATTTGTTTCTCCCATGAATCCTCTCTTCATATTTTGATTCCTCTGTGTCATATTTCCTGTAAGGATACAGGTCTGAGATGTTAAATATGGGTGATATTCCCACATCATCTGGAAGCTCAATCTCATAGATGTTTGTGTCAAACTTCCTCAAGATATTACATGGTCCTATCTTCTTCATTTTTAACTTGCTATATGTTCCCCTAGGGAACCTTTATTTCCTGAGATGTGCTAGAACCTGATCTCCCACCTCAAATTGAACCTCCCTACGATGTTGATCAACTCTGCGCTTGTATTCTTGGCTAGAGATATGTAACTGTCCTCTGATCTGTCTATGGAGTTTATGCATTTCTACAGCAAAATGTTCTTCTCCAACACTTTTGATCTTACTATGTCCCAAGTTTCTCAACTCAGATACTCCCCTTGGTTGAATTCCATACAATATTTGGAATGGTCTCTTTCCAATGCTCCTATTTGGTGAATCGTTGTATGCAAATTCTTCTTGTGGAAGAATCTGATCCCACTGATTATGATGCTTAGTGACTAGACTACTCAATAAGTTTCCCAAAATTTTGTTTACCACATCATTCTATCCATCTGTCTAAGGGTGATAAGCTGAGATGAAGGACAGATCCATCCCCAACTTCTTCCATAGTTTTATCCAAAAATGACCAACAAATTTTGTGTCTTTGTTCGAGACAATGCTTCTGGGTAGGCCGTGAAGTCTCACAACTTCCTTGAAAAATAGATTTGCAACATGGGTTACATCACTGGTCTTCTGGCATGGGATAAAATGTGCCATCTTAGAAAATATGTCCACTACCACAAATATGGAATCACATCCTTTTTGTGTTCTTGGCAGTCGCAACACAAAATCCATGCTTATTGCATCCCAAGGCCTCTCTGGTATTGGAAATGGTTGATACAATCCAATGTTCTGTCTTTTCCCTTTTGCATGCTGGCAGATTCTACATCTGTTGACAAACTTTATCACTTTAGTCCTCATACCTAGCCAATATTATGAACTGCTCAACTGTGCAAATGTTTTATCATGGCTGAAATGTCCAACCAATCCTCCACTATGCTTCTCCTTCAAAATGTTGTCCCTCATTGAACATTTTCGTATGCATAACTTATTTCCCTTGAACAACAATCCCTCTTGAATCATTTAATCTTCCCACTGGCTCCTCTCTCTCAGCATAATATTTCACATGCTTCATATGCTTCCTTGAAATCTGTGTCATCACAATACATATCCTTCAGGTGTTCAATCCCCAAGGTCTTCACCTAAAACTCCTGCAGAATCAAACATCTCCTGCTCAAAGCATCAACAAATTTGTTAGCATTCCCAACAATATGTTTTATGACAAAAGTAAAATTATGCATAAACTCAATCCACTTTACATGCTTCTGATTCAATTTTTCTTGTCTGGTTATGAATTGTAAAGCTTGGTTATCGCTATACAAGACAAATTCTCATGGGACAAGGTAGTGTCTCCACTTCTTCAAGGATTCAATTATGGCATAAAATTCCTTGTCATATGTGGAGTATTTCATTTTACTCTCATTCATCTTTTCACTGAAATAGGCTACAGGTCTATTATCCTGGCTCAAGACGACTCCAATTGCAACTCCACTTTCATCACATCTCACCTAAAATGTCTTTTCAAAATTTGGTAAGACTAGAATTGGTCATTTTGTTATTTTCTCCTTCAGTGTATTGAAGCTCCTCTCAGCCTCCTTTGTCCATTTAAAATACTTGTGCATCTTCTTTACTGTATCCATCATTGGTGCACAAATTCCAATGAAATCTTTGATGAACTTCCTATAGAAACTTGCTAATCCATGGAATCTCCTTACCTCAAACATGCTTCTTGGTGATGGCCATTCTTTGATTGCTTTCACCTTTTCCGGATCCATCTTTAGTTCATTTGAAGATATCACAAAACCCAAGTAAAGGAGCTATGTCTTCATAAAAAAAGACTGTTTTAGATTTATCAACAGCTTCTCCTTCTGTAGTCTCCTCATAACTAGTGTCAGGTGTCTCAAATGCTCCTCTTTAGTCTTGCTAAAGATCATTATATCATCCAGATATACAACCACAAACCTTCCAATGAAATCCTTCAGTATTTCAATAATCAATCTCATAAAATTACTCGGGGCATTTGTTAAGCCAAATGGCATAACAAGCCACTCATACAAACCTTCATTTGTCTTAAAGGTTGTCTTCCATTCATCACCCTCTCTCATTCTTATCTGGTGATATCCGTTATTCAAATCTATCTTAGAAAATAAGTTTTCTCCACTTAGACAGTCCACTAAATCATCCATTCTTGGAAAATGGAATCTATACCTAATGGTGATATTGTTAATGGCTCTTGATTCTGTACACATTCTCCATCCTCCATATTTCTTTGAGATCAACACAGTTGTCACTGCACATGGACTCAAGTTCTCTCTGACCAAACCTTTGTCTAACAATTCCTGGACTTGGTTCTTTACGTCCTCATCCTCTTGAGGTGTCAGTCTGTATGTTTCTTTGTTTGGCAGACTTGCTTCCAGTATCAGATCAATATGATGACTGATACTTCTGATGGGTGGAAATGAGGTAGGCAGCTCATCGACCACTATTTCATAAACATTATCCAACAATTCGTAAATCTCTTCAGGCAAATCATCCATTGAATTACTTGTAAGGACAACTCTAGGTTTCCTCACCACAACAAACTGCATCTCTTGTCCTTTCTTGGCTTCTTTTAGGAGTTCCTTCCCACTCCTGAGAAGTATGCTCGTGATGGATTCATCTTTCACTTTATTTTCTTCTATTGGTAGCAACATGTGTGTCCTACCATTCTTCTCCAAGGTGTATTTATTCTTCCTCCCATCATGAAAGACATTCCTGTCAAACTGCCACAGTCTCCCCAACAAAATATGGCATAAATCCATGGGAATTACATCACATATAATTTCATCTCTATATCCTCCTATCTTAAAATTAACCAAGCATTGTTTAGTAACTATTACCTGGTGTCCTTTATGCAACCATGAGACTTTGTATGGCTTTGGGTGTGCAGTTGTCTCTAGCTCTAATTTCTCCACCATCTCTATGGATATTAAGTTGTCAGGGCTCCCACTGTCAACTATCACCTTGTAGACTCTGTCCTTAGTCTTGCAAGTTGTCCTGAATAGATTGTTTCTCTTCACTGGCTTCTCAACTTCTGCCTCTGGTTTTAATAGAAATTGTATCAACATCATGGATGTTCCATCCTCTGCTCCTTTTGCTTCAACATTTCTTCTATGTGCTTCTGAAATGTGAGCTTCACCTCCTTCTTCTTTCTTTTTCCTCTCGGGACATTCCCAAGACATGTGCTCTATATTTCCACAGACATAGCACCTTACTTCTCCCCCTCTACTTCTTCATCTACCTCTAAAATAAATTCTTCCACCACATTGTCTTCCTCGGGAACTTCCTCCTCTCTCCCAGTGATTGTGTGGTTTCTCAGCCTCATCTTTGGATTTATGTGCCTTGTCATGGGCAGTGCCCTTGCCTTTGTCTGGGGATGGGATTCTACCTCTACCTCACTGATTCTGTTTTCTTTTCAATTTCTCCTCAGCCTTTAGTGTGAACTGATAAGAATCCTCCACGATCCTTACTGACATCATTTTGATCTCATCCTAGATTTCATACCTCAAGCCATTTATATACCTATAAACTTTTTCTTCATCTTTCTCTCTTTGTCCAGTTCTAATGTTCATCTTGTAGAAATCCTCTGTGTATTCCTTAAATATCATACCCTTTTATCTCAGGTTTTGCATCTTCCTGAACAGATTGATCTGATAATATTTGGGCATGAATTTAGCCTTCATCTTGGCTACCATTATGTCCCATTTTTTTATCTTTTGTTTTCCTTTACTTCTCCTCTCCGCTTTCAGTTTATCCCACCACAGTGTTGCATTTCCCTTGATCATGGTGACAACATGTCTCACCCTTTTCTCCTCATCGACGTCTTCATAGTCGAAATATTTTTCCATGGATCGTATCCAATCCAGAATCTCTTCAGCATCCAAATTACCTTCATACATTGGGACCTCTATCTTAGCTCTAGCTCCCAATCTAACAACTTCTCTCAATAAGCGTTCTTCAACAACATTTTCTCCTACAGCTTCTTCGGCTTCTACTTCTTCACTTTCTGCATCGTTGATGTCTCCAGCATCAGGTGCTCTCCTCTACATTGCCTCCATCGCCTCCAATCTTGCACGAAGTTCTCGCATTTATATTTCCATAGCCTGATTGGATAAAGGTGGCTCCACTTGTCTCCTTTGTGGCATTGTGTTGACTATCTCTCACACACAGAGTACAACTTTGAGTTCTTTTGTCTCCTCTCCTTTTCCTGTTGTCTGCAAGAAAAATTATGGCTCTGATACCACTTGATGCAGACCCCCCCTTTCTTTATTTAGGGTTGTGTGACCTCCCGGTCTAGGATTTATCAAGAACTGAGTAGGATCGACTCCTCGGGCCTATGCTAGACCCCAAACCCACTTACACAGGTCCTTTCTCCAAAATGCATAGGTCGTATGAGACCCGCGACCTTCTTATGAGCATTGTACAAATCTCAATGTCGAATTGGTGCTAGCTCATCTCTGGTTAAGCTCCTTCCTTCATGTAACCATGATTGTTACCACCTGTTTGTTCAAAAAGCACGTCATGATTTCGCGAGTCAGGTATCTACAAGCGATTATGGGAGCGTTACAACCTCCATTTCCCCGATAGACGAAATTGTGATGATCCAGGACCTACGGTCCAGATCTTCCCTTGATCGATGACTACAATCAAGTCAACGTTTCACATTTCATGACTATGGGAGAGCCACTACCTCTGTTTTCCCGATAGCCAAAACTGCGATGGTCTGGGATCTACGGTCTAGATATTCGCTCAATTGACAGTTACAATCAATTCAGTATTTCACGTTTCACGACTGTGGGAGCACAACTACCTCCATTTTCCTAATAGCTGAAATTGTGATGGTTTGGGATCTACGGTCCAGATCTTCCCTCGATTGACAGCTATGATCAAGTCATCATTTTTTGTTTCATGACTTTGGAGGTTGGTTCACCTCTATTCTCTCGATCCCTGACTTTCGACATTTGCGAGTGTCATATCGACGGCTCATGACTCCCCATGATCTAATGGCTCAGATCGATTCACAATTTCTTGTTTTGCGACTTTTGGGAGTCTCCTTACCTCCGTTCTCCTGATATCTAAATTTGCGATGGTGCTAGATCGACGATCCAGATATTTCTTTGGATCAATGACTGTGATCAAGTCATCATTTCGCATTTTGCATCTTTTTCTCTTATGGAGTCCCTTTGAAACTTATCCGAATTCCAGATATGCGCACTCCTTGCAGCAGATTGTTACGCAATACTTGATTCTTACGGGTGACTATGCACAGCTTGCAGCAGTCGCTTTGCACTCCTTGCAAAGGGAAAGTTTCGTGCTACCTCTTCTGAGCTTCAGAATCGAAACAGATCCCATCACGCACTCCTTGCATTCTTTGTGCACACTTTTCACTTACTCAACAGAAGAGAAACAATTGAAACTTATACTAACATTCACAGTTTTATCCATTCATAACGAAATTCATTCATTTATGAAAACACAATAACAGAGATTTACAAACAGTAATAGTTCTATCCATTTGAGTCAATTTTTCTCTATCATATTTATTCAAAAGTAAATGGCTACAACTATGATTAAACAACAACAACTAAAAACTCTGAACTTCCCTACTAACTCGCAGCAGCTTCATTTGGGCATACAAAACCTCTATTTATCTGCGAGGGTTCTTAGGGTTCTCTCGACTACTCGTCTCCTCAAAAAATGAAAAAAATAAACGCTACCTAAGTTTAGTTACATTCAATACTCAGAGTGAAACTCCCATATCACTCATGATCATCCGCCCCTAAGCGTTTGATCTTCTTTAGTTTTTCTAATCAGCTCCAGAAGATTCGCACTAACTCCCCGTGTTTCAGATTCTCAAATGATTCCTAGGCGCTGAGTTGTCCTGCCACGTGTGCTTTCTGACGATGCTCCTGCATCAAAATACATCATATTTAATTAAGTCCAATAACAAATAGACTTGTCAAAGGTATAATAAAAATGAACACGGTTTTGTTTTCCATATATGCAATGCTCACAAAAACCAAATTCAAGAAAAAAAAAATCAATCCATCAACAATATCATTGTTTTTAAAGCCTTATTGGCCCTTCTCACCTATATCACCCAATATTTGGTGTCATATCATTTTTTTCTCTATGGGTAACTTACATTTTTAAATAATGTCTTGTTTAGGTACCCAAAAAATCATGACCATCAAAAGTAGATGTAGGTTTTACTTGTGAAGGTGTAGATCCTACAGATCTCTTTGTTACAAAAATTGAAGAACTATTACATTGACTAGTACACACATCAAGCTAGAATAAATTTACCACATGAACACCCTTAGTGAGCACCATATCTCCTCAAGCCATATTGAAAAATTTCTTAGAGAAAACAACCTAAACACTTGCATCATTAAGTTGCCTTACTAATAGTAGGTTCTGTGCCAAACCCTGAATGTGAAAAACTCCATTGGTCCTATTCACTTTTCCATCAAAGAATCTAATCAAGGCTCTACTACCACCAACTATGTTGAGATGAGGGTCATCACTGAGGTATACTATCTCACCAACATATTTCGTGTGCACTGAAAACTAGTCCTAATGGGAAATCATATAGAAGGAAGCTCCAAAGTTTTTCAACCACACACTATAGTTTGCATGGGTTGTCATAGCTAAAAAAATGGCATATTCTCTATCCTACCAAGAATAATTTTTAGATTCATCATTAGAATCATTATTTTCCTTCTTATTCTTATTTTTCTCTTCATTGCAATCTCTTCTTAAATGCATGACTTTGATGTAGTTCCAACATTTTTCTTTGGACTTTCCAGAGGAATAATGACTCCCATAGGATTTGGATCCACCCTTTTATTTCTTCTCTCATCTCTCCTTCAATATTCTATGAATATCAAAGGCCTCATCGGTCGATTCAGAATCTTTCCTCCTAACCTCAACAACCACAACCTCATCAACCACCAATGTTTGTATAGTTCTTCCAATAGCAATTAACGAGGTGTCCCATGAATCTAGGGGGAAAAAAAAGGTCATACAACAATCCTCCTCATCCATCTTCACTATAAATGAGATCAATTGGGTCAGAATATTAAATGCATTTAGGTGCTCAGATATAGAATCACCATCACCTATTCTCAAAGTGAACAAATGTTTTTGAAAAAAAGGTTTATTAAATGTGGGTTTAGCCTAGTACAAATCCTCCAACTTCTTCTAAAAATTTGTTGTAATTTTTTCTTTAGAAATTTTCAATTATACCAAATCAAACAAATAGACCCTAATAAGTCTTGTCACCTTTCTCTCCAACACCACCCACACTGAATCTTTCATACCAATAGGTTTGGTTATATATGCCATGACCCATAGATCTTGATCTATAAGAAAATCCTCCATCTTGAAATTCCATAATTCAAAATTAGTGCCATCAAAATTCTTCATTTCTAATATAGATGTGCTCACCATTTCCCTACAATAATATTTCCTTCTATGCATGCTCCCACTCAAACCAAGATTAGATCAAAAAATCTTGTTCATAACATCTTGGATCCAAGGCAATGAGGATTTGATACCAAATGAAAGGAAGAAGAGGAAGAGTTCCAGAATATGTTTTTTACACTAATCAATGAGAGAAGAATTACACGGAAATTTAAACAAATAGTTATAACTAGTATGTTAAAAAAAAATGAAAGAAACATAAAACCATTACACAATGATTTCCTTTGGGAAAAACATTTCGGGAGAAAAACCCCCATGCTCCAATGTGAGATCAATGTATTTTTTAGCAATGAACAATTGTTACAATACACTCACATATTTGTGATATTAATAGGATTAATCTACAACATAAAGGTTCTGAAGAAATTTTGGCAATGTAACAACAAGTAAAAAATAAAATAAAAAACCTTTCACATTCCTCCAACCCAAGCACTCAATAAATAGGAATAATGAAACCATAAATCATTTATGGTTTCTCAATTCTACATGCTAAAAACCACCAACAATTAGTTGACCAATTACTTCTAATCAACATTCATTTCCTACTATTGTTCAACATGTATTCCCTATTATTCCCAACATTTATTCTCTATTACTACTCAACATTTATTGAGATAACTACTTTGTTGCACAATTACAAGATGTATCACACACCTATCCCAACAAAAATTATATGTTCAATAAATCAAAATTAGTAAAATATAATCACCTATAATATTGATTTTTATATATTATATAAGGTTAATATATATACATATTAAAAAAATATGAAATCTAAAGCATGCCAAACAACACAAAAATGAATTTAAATTGATCAAATAAAGGACTAATTCACCGACCAAATTTTGTTAAAAATGCAATCAATGCCGGAAAGAAACCAAAATCGATAGAATGCGACAAAGGATAAACCAAGTGGACAGTAAGCCTAAAATTCAATCACAAGTGTCTAAACAAAAAATCCACAACATTTTCCCAAACTTTGAGTAAAGTCTCAAAAGGGTTAAAAAAATAAGAATTAACAAAACAAAAACATTGGATTTGATATCTGTCATCCTATTGCAAAAACTATATAGTTATTTTTAAGATTCTTATAAAGTTTACAAGTTCTGTAAAATGGATTATAAAAAAAAAAATCCTATACAATGATAATTGTCTATATTTCTATGCTTTAGTTATTGAAAAATGATTACAAAAGATGATAATTGTCTTAAAAAATGATAGTTCCATATAAAACAATAATTTTCTATACTAAACATGTTTTATTTTATTTAATATATATAAATAATTTATTATAAGAAAATCCAATCTTTTAATTGATATTGTAGGGAAAATATATTACCTTTGATGAACATCACAATCCAACATAACATTTGAGTAGTGTCACAATGTAACATAACCTTTTATGAATGTTATGATGCAGCACAATCATTAAGAAATGTACGAATTTAACATAAGTCAACCAAGATGAATGTCACAATGAGACATAACCATAAAGGAATGTTGCATTCTAACATAACCCTTCAGTATTGTCACAATGCGACATAACCCTTGATGAATGTGACAATGCAACATAACCATTTAGGAATATAGAACTTTGACATAATTTAACCAATGTCAATGTCCCAGTGTGCTATAACCATTGAGGAACGCCATAATCCAACATTGATAATCATAATTAAATATTCTTTTTAAAATACACATATTATATTATATTTAATTTAAATAAAATTATTTCTTTATAACCATAGTCAAACATGATCAGCCATAGTCAACCATAGGTATCCTTGTTCAACCATAGTCAACCATGTTAAAACCATGTCTACATGTTCTACTATAGTTAAAATAATCAATCGTTATCATCTATATTTAACCATAGCCAATCATACTCAACTAAAGTCAACTATGTTCAACCATAGTGAACCATGGCCAACCAAAGTTAACCAAATTCAATGCAACAAAACCCTTTATGAATGTCACAATGCATCATAACCATTTAGGATCATAGAAATTTGACCTAAGTAAACTAAGTTGAAAGTATCGATGTGGCATAACCATTAAGGAACATTGCAATCAACATAACCCTTGAGGAACATCACATTGTGACTCAATCCTTGATGGACGCCGATGTTGGAATGTGACATAACCATTGAGGAACATTGCAAGTTGACATATGCCACATATGATTTAATAAGTTCTTAATCTAATCATAGGGTTCAAACTTTAACCATAGAAAATCATATTCAACAATAATCAATCAAAGATATCCATGAACAACAAAGGTAACTAAAGTTAACCAAATTCAACCATAGCCAACCATAGGCACTCCAAATAGATAAAAATAGTCAATAAAAGTAAACCAAAGTCAACCATATGGAAACATAATTAACCATAAAGGAAACCAAACTTTTCTTTTACTCATTATTCAAAAAATGAATTATTGTATGTTTAAATATAACCAAACATTACCAAGTGTTGTAATGCACCATTTTCTACTTTTACTATGTATCAATTGTAGGAATTAAATTTTAAGGAACATCACAATCTAACATAACAATTGAGTAATGTTACAATGTTACATAGCCCTTGATGAATGTCATGATGTGACATAACTATTGATGAACATACAAATTTGACATAAGTCCACCAAGATGATTATCACAATGAAATGTAACCATAAAGGAACATTGTAATCCAACATAACCCTTGAGGATCATCGCAATGTGACATAACCCTTGATGAATTTATTAATGCAACAAAGCCATTAAGAAATATAGAAATTTAACATAAGTAAATGTAATATAACATAACCATTGAGGAACATCACAATCCAACATTTTTAACCATAAACATATATCGTTTTAAACACATACATTATATTATAGTTAATTTAAATAAAATAGTTATGGATGTCAATAGTCAAGCATGGTCAATCATAGTCAACCATAATTAAACCATGTCCACATGGTCTACTATATATAGTTGAAAATAATTAATCATTATAATCCATAATCAACCATAACCAACCATACTCAATGGAATTCAACCATGTTCAACCATAATCAACATGTTCACCCATAGTAAACCATGGTTAAACCATGGACATCATGGTTGTTAGGAAAAAGAAAATCCTACAACAAAAGAATCACATAAATCATGCACACATCATTGACACATGATTTACCCTAGAAACCCCTTATAGGAAAAATCATCCAAAGATATGTTTGTTCCCTTGACAAAATCTAACCAAGCTAGCCAAGTGAGCCTTCACCCCTCACCTCTAGGCCCATTAAAATGGAGTATCCTAAGCCTTTTTGAAGGCTTCATTACATGAAATCCATGGGAACAATACCATGGGATACCAAAACCACGGGGTCAAAAACCAACATTGTTGACCTAAAATGGATTTAACTAATTGAATCTTTCAGTGAGTCAAGTTTAACCCAACATTCCCCCCTTTTAAAATTGTCTGGGATAATTATCTATGTCCTATCCTCCTCAAAGTTTATAACTAGGGTATATTGGAATCTAGCATGTCCTTCCTTATCACCTAGGTCTACGTCTAGACTTTATCGGTACTTTACCACAGGTGCACATGTCAAACTAGGTCTTATAGTGATATGCCCGTTTACATGTAATTAAATTTTCAACTCCATTATAATGATAATTTATTTATTTATTTAGTATTTATGTTTCCTTCAGGACTCCATGGGAATTCATTCACCATGTCCATTGATTTTTTTACTGACACTTACTAATGTCTCCATCCTCTCGCCTTGCCATTGCTTTGACCTCCACTTGCTTCTTGCATTTTCTTGAACATTTGTAGTGACTCCTTGCCTTTATTGTATTGAGCATTCTCACCACTCTTCTTATGAACATTTTCATACTTCTCCACCATGGCTACACTCACACTCTTTCTCTTTGATGCTTGACCTATTTCACCTACACTTTCCTTATTGTTTTGGCACCTTTCACCTCTATTAGCCACCTTATTATATTTCCCAATGTATTTCAATCCATCGACATATTTTCTCAATGTTGAAAACCTCATTTTCACCCCTACATACAAATTTCACACTTTTCCCACTTCTAGGAAGTCTGCACTCTCACCCACTTCATATCCCACCTTTCCCACTTTATAGACCACCTTGGCGCTCAATTTTGCATCCTCTCCAAACATCAGAGGGATCATTTTATTGAATTGGAAATATATAGTAAGAAAACCTATTGGGTATTGGAGAAGTGATTTGTGAAATTAATGATAGGGGACCTCGTCCAAATCCCATAATCCTATCTCCTTGGCTGAAGTTGTTTCATTCACTTCCCTTACTGCATCCACGAATTCATATCCCACTTCATCTCTTATATTTGCGTTGAGAAAATACATCTTCATTGACTCCTCTAACCAAAGTCTCTATTTATACTCTAGGATGCCATTCCCATATATTATGTTTTCTTCCCTTATTGAGCGTGATTAGCTTGGTTCCATCACCGTCAAGGACACAGAGGGATTAAAGTTGAGGTAGATTGGTTGAGTTTATTATTGGGTCGACATTCTCAGTTGAAGTGAAGTTGTATAGCCGATACATGAAGAAATGGTAGTGTGTCTTCTCAATGGTATTCCCACCCACAAGACTGACTTGATATTTAGTTAGTTCAACCACATACTCTAGTGATTCTGCTAGCCCGTCATTGACTACCCGAGTGAGTTTGGGATCCATCCTTGTCTCTCACATAGCTGGGGAAATATGAAATATTATATCCAATGAATATGATGTCTCTCAACTTCTCCTCATCATGGCTCTCTCGCATAGCCAAATACATCTTTAGATTTGATACCAGTTGTTAGGAATAGGATCATAGAACAATAAAATAAAAAAAGTCAAAATGAATGTGGAAATAAAACATAGAAGAACAAAACATAAGAGAGACATTGATATACATGTTTGAACTTGTTATAACCCTAAATTGCACCATACATGCATACATGGCATTTGGCCCTCTTACTTGTTATTTTTTCCAAGCCATCACTGAGCAGCTCTTCTTAAAAACACTATTTTTGAAGATGTACGCACCCTGCACAATTACTGCCCGCATACACACGTTTTCTACAGCACTACAACCCATGTATGTACACTTGTTGCACCATTACAACTCGCGTATACCCACAAATGTTTCAAAAATTAAAAGGTTGCAAGGAATTCGTTGAGATTACGGGCTATTGGGTAGTTTCCCAACTGTCCCACCGCCTATAGCCCGCCACCCAACTGAAAAACCATTATTTTTTCATATAAAAGGAGGTGTTGGGGTCTCATTCCTAAACCAAGCATAAGAACACTGAAACCCTTCTCGTTTCACATCCCCTCCTTGCCCCAAAAACTACAGCCACCTTGTGAGATTTGCATACGAATTTCCCATTTTTTCCTTTTTCCTCCATCATAAGCCTATTCCATTTCCCTAGAAGAAGTTTGAGAGAAAAAAGATACGCGAAAGCACAGTTGGAGCTTGGTGAAGAGGAGCCCAGACTAGGTTTGTGGAGCAGTCGCCGACCTTTGTTGTAAGTAAACATTGTGATATCAATAAAAGGAATACTTTTTATGTCCCGAAATATGATGTGTCAAATGTTTTTATTTAATTTATGCTTTACTCTAACATCTAACCCATGATTTATATATGAGATGCATGTTTGTAGTTTCCTGTTTATTTGTTTGTGAATGAAGGCCAGCCTTGGGAGGAGGCCTGAGTCAGTGGAGCTATCAAACGTGAGAGGATCGACACCGGACACAGAGTAAAAGGTAAAGTTGCCTGATCTGTTCACTTTTTATTTCTTATATGAATGTGGGGTATATTCGGGGTAGTCTAAAAAGTAGGAGACTTTTAGATGGTTAGATCTACCTACATGTTGAACCCTAGTGTAGTCCATAGGGGGGGTTTCCCGATATAGCATAACCAACATGGGATACATCTACATAGAAATAACCAATACTTCCTTTATTATGTCAGTAAAAGGAAGGGATAACACCTGCAACACATCCATTTCAACCTCCTATTCACTCTCTCATGGTCTCCTCTCTTAATCACAATATTGTCTCTTATATTGTTTTAACTTCACCAATACAATACAATATATATGATCTCATGTCATCAAAAATCCTTATTCCATTGACCAAGATTAGATTACAACCTTAATTACTTAAATGAAACTAAAAAACCATTGGCCAAAAAACCGTGTGCCAAAACCATCCAAAACAGACACAAAAAACTGCCCAAATGAGGAAAATTTGGTAGCGAGAGATAGAATGAGTGTGAGACTTTGATATGCCAAGGATCCATACCCAAAATATATGGACAATAGATATTGACTTGAACCTTGTCTATTAACCAATAAGAATGTTGAATTCAGAGAGATCCATGAACTTGGCATGGTTAATGTTCTCGATGGGGAAAAACCCAAAGGCAAGAACCCAAGTGGGAGGGAACCGTCAATTTTCTACAGGGCCAGATCCAAAATATTTGAGCCATCGATTTCACCATGGACCCAGTTTAGTTGAAATCCTATTATAGTTATGTTGAACCATTAACCATCACGCGGATTCAAAAACCCACTGAAATCTAGACCATTGGATTGGAGGACCGATAACCATTGGATCTGTAAAAAATGATCTATTCGGAATGGTTCGATTAGAGAATCATCTAGAGTATATAAGTGAACCTGAGCAAGTGCATTTGACTAACTAAATTTCATGCACCTTTCTATACCGAAAGGATCTAGCTCGTCTGACTGATTTAATCGCGATTGTCGAATTTTTTGGGGTCAAGAGGATCCATTAAGATCCAAGTGACTCGGGAAAAATGAGAAAATATGAGGCATACATTTTCTTCAATCCTATACATTTTATCAGTTGGGCCATGAGAGTGTCCATTATCTACTATGCGGTTCAGTAAAATCATGGAGATTTCATCCGTTGATTTTGGCTCAATCGTAGTCATTGGTTCTATTAGAAGTAGGGCATTCATGGAAAAATTGTTCGGAGATATTTGGTGTTGAGGTTTCATGGATAGCATCCTGAATGGGATATTTCGACTGACTATCCACCATCTATCTCCAATACCAAGTAGATGAGGACCATTGATCTTGGCAAGTTATGTTTTTTTTTGTTATTTTTTGTCAAGGTTTTCCTTGGTTTTAGACCTACTTTGTGCCATGTCCAATGGCACGTCACTACCACACACACACACCTACCTTTCCATCTAATATAGGTGAGTTTGAGGGGTCCATATGGAGGCTATATTGAACAACTGGTGTAATCCAAGGAAATCCCAAGAAACTTTGAAAGGCCATAACTTTCAACCCGGAGATTTATTTTGAGCATGAAGACAATCGTTGGAAAGCTATTGAGGAGAAGAGTCCATCCAAGGGATTTGATTAGAAAAATGATTTGGGTTAAAAAGAATAAATTTTGACATCAAATCAACCTAATTATGGCTTAGGGGGTCGAGTGTGCTATAGAGGAGCTTTAAATTGCAAAAGAAATTAAATTTTGTTTCTATGACAAAGTTGTTCAAGAATACTAGGAATAATTAGATCACACACAAACTAATCGTAATTGGGAATGATAATTTAGATTTATTCAAAGGAAATATATTCACCACACAATATTGATCTATTGTGAAAAAAAAACACTACTTTATTCAAATGCTTAATGATATTTCAATTTGAAAGGAAACACTAATATTCTACCAAGGAAAAGGAATTACTCCACCACATTGAAAATGTATCAGCTTTCAAATAGAAATTGTTGATAACAAAATTATACAAACCTAGATAACACTACAACACCTGTTGTATTGGAGGTGGGTCCTACCTCCTCATTCAAAGTGCTAGAAAGGAATGCAACAACTAAAAATCCAATTAAAGCACACATAAATATGAAAGTGGGAACCAATCTCAAACAAGTTTTAATTAAGCAATAGTTGAATACAATAAAATAGAGTTTCAACGTATTCTCTCCATATCCTAAAGGGTTGGGTGGTCAACTTTTTATAGCCACCCCTAAATTCCATACTAATACAATATGTATTTAGACATGCTTGAGAACCTATAGGTTATGAATCTTTCTTACCAACGATCAACAAATCCTATTTGTATTTTTTCTTACATTTTAGTACAAGCATTTTCTAATTCATTAACCTGTGACTAACTATTAGCTAACCTTAAACATTAAATACAAATCATGTTTGTCTTTATTTCAAACTTGTGACATCCAAAGTGGATCATAGTTGTGTGCCACATAAATTCTCCAATTTGGAAGGATTCTCTCTCCATGAATCTCGATTATGTTTCGTGGTTCTTGCCATTTGGCCATGTTTTATCTCCTGGTTCCATGAATTCAAAATTGAACATGGTTATAGTTGTTATGTGGCCTAGTGGAAACACCTTCCTCAACATCAGGGTTATACAACTTTTTTGTAGTAACTTTCCCATAGCTTATCAGTAGTTTGGTTGGGAGTTACTTGTAGTTTCCCTACAACTTATCACTAATCTGATTGTGATTTTCTTGTAGTATAAACAAAATATACATCCTATTAGTAATTGTAAGTACATAACATGCCCTAATTATTATCAAATAGATACCAGAATATGAAAAAATGCATACTAATAAATACCTTTTTCCAAAATGGTATTTTGAGAACAAAAAGGTAGGAAAATGCTAGAATATGTTAGTGAAAAGTATGTGGTTCATGCCAAAATTGGGTAAAAATGATGACAATGTTGGGTTCGGTCAGGGTGTATACATATCCCTCTATAGTGAAAATCATATATAGTCCCTTGGAATCCATGGTGACTAGTATGAATGTGTGTATATCCATTTTGGCCCAGTACTATATCACAACCACCGACATCGATGAAAAATATATGGGTTTTGAGCTAATAGTTTCCCATCTAGAGTTTGATATTTTCACATATACCCCCACATTTCATCATAAATCCATTGGAAATAATGATTTGAAAGTTGTGAATTGAGTTTACAAAACAATGGTTTATTTTACCACTCTCTTGTGAATGAAATTTGACGCAACCTGCCCCTCAACGAGCAGCCGCTCTCACCAGGACCTTCTTAACACACACACACACAGGCCTGAAGAGTTTTGAAGTACTCTTCCACTCCACTCGGGAGTCCACTACCCACAGTAGGCCGCTTCGGCGATCTCCCCTTCGGAATTTGGGAAATCGCGATTCAGGAATTCGCAGATCACATGGGCGCGACTCACATGCAGCTCCCAACCCCAAACCCTGAACAATCAACAGTCAACTCTCTCATGTATCGTGGATTTCCCTATCGGGAAATCGACAGATGAAAGGTAGCGATTCACTCACCTTTCAAAACCTCGAACACCGATGTGCGATGCCACGTGTTTTCCTCTGCCCCGTCTCCATGGGACCCCACTGTCACGTCACCCCGGGATTTCGCCGATCGCGAATCCACGATGCAAGTGTTCCCTGAGGTTGAAAACCCCGAATGCCGATCCCGCAAGACTCTGGATTTGTGCCACCTGTCTCTCCGACGATCGACGACTCCCACTAAATCGGGAAATCGCAACTCGCGATTTCGACGTGCATGCAATCCTTGCACTCTTCAACCCCAAAATGCCGATATGCGATGGCAAATGGGTTCTCTCGTACACCTGCGAGTTAACCCCCTCGCAACTCCTCCGCGATCTGACGGCCTGCGGGATTTCGCGACTTTCCTCAACAATTTCAAGTCGTCGATTCTCTTCCTCTTGAGAATCCTTCGGCTTCCAATTTTCCCCTTGGTTCAAATCTCTCCCAGGCCTGTTCCTACAACACAAACGAGGAACTATCCCTCCTGAGCTGAATTCTCTCCGACTCCTTTAGAGACTTTGAGCACGATGCCTGCGCTCCACTTTCAACACTTTCAAAGCGTTGAAGTCTTCCAGGTTCTGCTCTTCCACAGTCACAGCGACCCAGCCTTCCTTTTCTCAGGATTGCTACTGTGACTCCAATTCGACCTGCATTTCCCTGTTCGACTCGAAATAACCCAACACAACCCCGGGCGAATGAGAATAAGAGTTTAACTGTAGAGCCTCCTCAACGCACTCTATGTGGAGGAATTCGACTGCACTCTATGCAGGAATCTCCTGGCTCAAACAGAGAAACAATGGAAACTCATTTCTTCACTCTCTCAGGTTTCGAACCTGATATGCAATCACATAAGCAGCATATAATAGATAAGCATAAAAGGAAGCAAGTATGCAACAACATAATATTAACAACACAAAGAGATCAAACACATCCATGGAGTTGAATCAAAGTCTTCCTATTAATTCAATCTCTACATGGGGTTTCTTCACAAANCTCTGCTCTGCTCTCTTCTTGCTCCTGTATGAATAATACTGAATAATCATACAATGTTACAAAGGAGGGTGCCTATATTCCGGTTTCCCTCTCAAAAGTAAAACTGTCTAATCTAGACTTAATTATTTTATCTAACTGCATTAAATCTAGTAAATGCCTCAGCTACCTAAGGACGAGAGCTTATCTGCTCAAGGTCCATTACATGTACAAGTGCGCTTCATCACATCAACGTATTAATGTTTGGCGGCACCAAATATCAAAATATTTCAAAGTTTGAATGCTGGCGTTCTCCAGCTGTAATTGCTCCACGCGCTGGCTCGCTTGATAGGTGAGCGATGCTCCTGCATCATACTCCTTGGCTCAAAAGATTTCATGGGCTCTTGTCCATGAGCTCCTTCACGGTGTGCCCATGCTTCTGAATCACTACCTCTGTTTCCCAGCTGGCATCCTCCACTGGGTGATTTTCCCATTTCACCAGGTATTCAAAATATTGTTTTCTCCTGGTCTTCCTGCCTATTCTCTTGTCCAGTATGCACTCCATCTGAGGCTTCTGTGCAACTAGCAACTGCTTCTGCCACTGGACCACTGGTTCCTCAGTTCCAGTGTCCGCTTCATCAGCCCTGTAGGGGTATAAATCCAAAATGTTGAATATCGGAGATATCCCGATGTCCTCTGGCAACTCAAGCTCATATGTGTTCTCGTTGAACTTTCTCAGAATTCTGCATGGCCCAATTTTCTTCATCTTGAGCTTGTTGTATGTTCCCCTTGGGAACCTTTCTTTCCTCAAGTGCGCCAGAACCATTTTCCCAACTTCAAACTGAAGTTGTCTTTTTCTCTGATCGGCTCTGCGCTTATATTCCTGATTCGTCTTCTGTAGTCGCTGCTTCACCTCTACGTGAAGTTCTTGCATTGCTTCAGCGAATTCCTTAGCTCTCGCACTGCTAGTTTCAGCTGGTTCTGACTCCCTGAGCTCAGAAACTACTCTCGGCTGTGTCCCATACAAAATATGAAATGGGCTCTTACCTGTACTCCGATTCACCGAATCGTTGTACGCGAACTCTGCCTGTGGTAGGATCTGATCCCAACTATTGTGATGCTCCGTCACCAGGCTTCTCAACAGATCCCCCAAGCTTCTGTTGACTATTTCGGTCTGCCCATCTGTCTGTGGATGGTAAGTAGAACTGAAAGCTAAGTCATTTCCTAGCTTCTTCCATAGCGTCCTCCAAAAATGACCTATGAACTTGGTATCCCTGTCCGAGACTATGCTTCTCGGTAATCCATGTAACCTAACAATTTCTTTGAAAAACAAGTTTGTGATGTGCGTGGCATCGTTGGTCTTATGACACGGAATAAAATGTGCCATCTTCAAGAACCTGTCCACCACCACAAAGATGGAATCCACTCCTTGCTGCGTCCTTGGTAAACCCAACACAAAGTCCATACTGATGGCTTCCCATGGCCTCTCGGGTATGGGCAACGGCTGATAGAACCCTGTGTTTCTGCTTTCATCCCTTTGCATGTTGACATATCTGACACCTATCAACAAACCTCTTGACATCTGCATGCATGCCCAGCCAATAATAAGATTCGATCAGCTTGGCGAATGTCTTGTCATGTCCAAAATGACCTGCTAAGCCCCCGTTGTGCTTCTCCTTTACCAAATTCTCTCTCATAGAGCAATCTGGAATGCATAATTGATTGCCCCGAAACAACAATCCATCCTGGATCAAGTAGTCAATCCAAGGACTCCTATCCCTGAGGACTGGGTTCTCGGCTGCCTCGTATGCCTCGCCAAAGTCTGTGTCACCTGCATACATATTTTTCAGGTTCTCAAAACCCAAAGTTTTGACCCTGAATTCCTGCAGCAATAAACATTTCCTGCTCAAGGCGTCTGCTACCTTATTAGCAACTCCTGAAATATGCTTTATCACAAACATGAAATTCTGCATGTATTCTACCCACTTCACATGCTTTTGATTCAGCTTCTCCTGCTGGCTTACAAACTGTAATGCGTGGTTATCGCTATACATAACAAATTCCTTGGGCATGAGATAATGCCTCCACTTTTTCAATGCCTGTATAATGGCATAGAACTCCTTATCATATGTGGATTACTTCAGTTTCGCATCATCCAGCTTCTCGCTGTAATATGCAATAGGTCTGTCATCCTGACTCAAGACCCCTCCAACAGCATATTCGCTGGCGTCACATTTCACCTGGAAGGTTTTTTGAAAATCAGGCAGCACTAACACAGGTTGCTCAGTAATCTTCCACTTCAACAGATTGAAGCTCCTTTCAGCCTCCACTGTCCAATGAAAAACTTTATGCCGCTTTTTCACGGTATCCATCATTGTGGCACTAATCCCGCTGAAATTTCGAATAAACTTCCTGTAGAAGCTCGCCAACCCGTGAAAGCTCCTTACCTCAAAAACATTCCTTGGCGATGGCCAATTCCTGATTACTTCTACCTTCTCAGGATCCATCTTCAATTCATTTGCCGAAATTACAAAACCCATATATATGAGTTATGTCTGCATAAACGAGCACTTCTTCAAATTAATCAGCAGCTTCTCCTGCTGCAGTCTTCTCATCACAATGGCCAAATGCCTCAAGTGTTCAGCCTTCGTCTTGCTGAAAATCAATATGTCATCCAAGTATATGACCACAAATTTGCCAATGAATTCCCATAGGACTTCATTCATCAGTCACATAAATGTGCTTGGCGCGTTTGTCAAACCAAATGGCATGACTAGCCATTCATACAAACCCTCGTTTGTTTTGAATGTTGTTTTCCACTCATCTCCCTCTCTCATCCGGATCTGATGATATCTGCTCTTGAGGTCTATCTTTGAAAAATAATTTGCCCCACTTAGGCAATCCATCAAGTCGTCCATTCTCGGTAGTGGAAACCTGTACCTGATGGTGATCTTGTTTATGGTCCTGGAGTCTGTACACATCCTCCAGCCTCCATCCTTCTTTGGACTCAGTACCGTTGGAACGGCACATGGACTTAGGCTTTCTCTCACCAGTCCTTTATCCTGCAGATCCCGAACCTGCCTTTTGACCTCCTCATTCTCCTGAGGTGTCAACCTGTACGCTGCCTTGTTCGGAAAACTTGCTCCGAGTATGAGGTCAATGTGGTGACTCACACTCCTCATCGGTGGTAACGAACGAGGTAGTTCATCCACGATGATATCAGCGAACTCTCCAAGCAGTTCCTGAATCTCCTCTGGCAAGTCGTCCACTCTTGTGCTTGTCAGGATAATTCTCGGCTTCCTGACAACAAAGAATTGTGGATCTTCCTTCTTCTCCAACTCTGTGAGAAGATCTTTCCCACTCATGAGAAGTATCGTGCTGGTTACTTTCGGTTCAGCCTTCTTATCCTTTACCGGCAGCAGTTTATGAATTCTCCCATCCTTCTCCAAGGTGTATGTGTTCATCCTTCTGTCATGAACAACATTCCTATCATACTGCCATGGTCTTCCCAGCAGTATATGACACACGTCCATGGGAATAACATCGCATAGGATCTCATCATGATAATTCCAAATTTTAAAATTAACTAAGCATTGTTTGGTGACACTTACCCGGTGTCCTTTCTGTAACCATGAGACTTTATATGGACTTGGGTGCTTAGTTGTCTTCAGCTCCAACTTCTCCACCATCTCGGTTGAAATGAGATTGTTAGTGCTCCCACTGTCAATTATGACTTTGCATTTCCTGTCCTTGGCTGTACAAGCTGTTCTGAACAGTCTGCTCCTATGCACTGAGCTCTCCACCTCCTTCTCAGGCTTCAAAAGGATTTTATGCATCCCAAGCGACCTTCCGCTATCTGCATCCTCACTCTCAACATCACGCCTCTGCTGCGCCTCAGTGATGTGAGCTTTTCCTCTGTCCATCTTCCGGTCTAGACAGTAAACGGCCTTGTGTCCGTCCTTTCCACATATGAAACATGTGATAACTCCTCCATGGCCTCTTCCTCTACCTCGGGTACGAGGAAATGTATTGGCATCAGCATATCCTCCTTGCTGATTATCTTGCTGCCTCCTCGGCTCAGCAAATTGCTACCTCTGTTCAGTTTGTGGTTGCCTCTGCTGTGAGGTTCCACCTCTCTCAGTTCTACCCTGAGGCTTCTTCCAATCCTCCTTGGGCTTCTGTGTTCGTTCTTGGGCAACAGCTTTGCCTCGGGGCTGGCTCCTGCCTCGCCCTTGCTGACCTTTCTTGCAACTCAGCTTTTCTTCTGCTTTTAGAGCCATCTGGTACGCATCCTCAACTGTTCGGATGGTCAGCATGCTCAACTCGTCCTGAATGTCAAACCTCAATCCATTAAGGTATCTTGCTACCTTTTCGTCATCACTTTCCCGATGGCCAGCTCAAATGTTGAGCCTGTAGAATCCTCGGTGTACTCCTTCACCGTCATCAACTTCTGTCTCAGGTTCTGCATGCGCTTGAATAGAGTGATCTGATAGTCCCTGGGGATGAACTTCGCCTTCATCTTGGCGATCATCCGATCCCAGCTTTTGATCTTCTTTTTACCTTTGGAACGTCTGTCTGCCTGCAGCTTGTCCCACCATAATGTTGCATGTCCCTTCAGCTTCGTGACGGCATGCCTTATCTTCTTTTCCTCTTCGATGTCTTCATAATCGAAGTAGGTGTCGAGTGCTCGTATCCAATCCAACAACTCTTCTGCGTTTAGACTTCTCTCATAGATGGGAATGTCCATCTTTGTCTTCGAGCTCATCCTCAATATAGCTTTGATCAATCTCTCTGTCGAGGCATCTTCTGCCAAGACCTCCCCTTCATCATGTCCAGCTTCCTCCTCCACCTCGGAATCACTGAACTCTGTTGTACCAGCTCCACGCCTTTGGGTGGTCTCCATCTCTTCGAGTCTCGCCCTGAGATCTCGTATTTGGCGTTCCATCTCTGGATTCCCTGCCGGCCTACCCCTTCTTCGCGCATCCGTGCCTTCATGATCAGGTGACAGTCGTTCCCTTCTAGGCGGCATTATGTATCTTCTTCTCTCTGCTACCTGAACAAAGAGAACTCCACAACCTCGCTCTGATACCACTCTGACGCAACCTACCCCTCAGCGAGCAGCCGCTCTCACCAGGACCTTCTTAACACACACACACACAGGCCTGAAGAGTTTCGAAGTACTCTTCCACTCCACTCGGGAGTCCACTACCAACAGTAAGCCCCTTCGGCGATCTCCCCTTCGGAATTTGGGAAATCGCGATTCGGGAATTCGCAGATCACGTGGGCGCGGATCACATGCAGCTCCCAACCCCGAACCCTAAACAGTCAACAGTCAACTCTCTCATGTATCGGGGATTTCCCTATCGAGAAATCGGTGGATGAAAGGTAGCGATTCACTCACCTTTCAAAACCCCAAACACCGATGTGCGATGCCACGTGTTGTCCTCTGCCCCGTCTCCATGGGACCCCACTGTCACGTCACCCCAGGATTTCACCGATCGCAAATCCACGATGCAAGTGTTCCCTGAGGTTGAAAACCATGAATTCCGATCCCGCGAGACTCCGGATTTGTGCCACCTGTCTCTCCGACGATCGACGGCTCCCACTAAATCGGGAAATCGCGACTCGCAATTTCGACGTGCATGCAATCCTTGCACTCGTCAACCCCGAAATGATGATATGCGATGGCAAATGGGTTCTCTCGTACACCTGCGAGTTAACCCCCTCGCAACTCCTCCGCGATTTGATGGCCTGCGGGATTTCGCGACTTTCCTCAACAATTTCAAGTCATCGATTCTCTTCCTCTTGAGAATCCTCCGGCTTCCAATTTTCCCCTTGGTTCAAATCTCTCCCAGGCCTGTTCCTACAACACGAACGAGGAACTATCCCTCTTGAGCTGAATTCTCTCCGACTCCTTCAGAGACTTTGAGCACAATGCCTGCGCTCCACTTTCAACACTTTCAAAGCGTTGAAGTCTTCCAGGTTCTGCTCTTCCACAGTCACAGCGACCCGGCCTTCCTTTCCTCAGGCTTGCTACTGAGACTCCAATTCGACCTGCACTTCCCTGTTCGACTCGAAATAACCCAACACAACCCCGGGAAAATGAGAATAAGAGTTTAACTGTAGAGCCTCCTCAACGCACTCTATGCGGAGGAATTCGACTGCACTCTATGCAGGAATCTCCTGGCTCAAACAGAGAAACAATGGAAACTCATTTCTTCACTCTCTCAGGTTTCAAACCTGATATGCAATCACATAAGTAGCATATAATAGATAAGCATAAAAGGAAGCAAGTATGCAACAACATAATATCAACAACACAAAGAGATCAAACACATCCATGGAGTTGAATCAAAGTCTTCCTATTAATTCAATCTGTACATGGTGTTTCTTCACAAACTCTCTGCTCTGCTCTCTTCTTGCTCTTGTATGAATAATCCTGAATAATCATACAATGTTACAAAGGAGGGTGCCTATATTCCGGTTTCCCTCTCGAAAGTAAAATTGTCTAATCTAGAATTAATTATTTTATCTAACTGCATTAAATCTAGTAAATGCCTCAGCTACCTAAGGACGAGAGCTTATTTGCTCAAGGTCCGTTACATGTACAAGTGCACTTCATCACATCAACGTATTAATGTTTGGCGGCACCAAATATCAAAATATTTCAAAGTTTGAATGCTGGTGTTCTCCAGCTGTAATTTCTCCATGCGTTGGCTCACTTGATAGGTGAGCGATGCTCCTGCATCAAAATTGTAAGTAATTCCATTTTCAACTAGGACTAGACTTTTCAGTGCTTAATGTCGCCTCTGAGTTTCAAGGTTTGTGGAGTCAAAATTCCTAATAATGCATGTAGGGAGATTAGGGGTTCTTCCTAAGGTAATGGAGGCTTGCTATTTTCCTGAGTTAGTATTGGTGTCTTCAATCACTAACTTTGGTGTCTCTTTGATAGTTATGTCTTTGGTTAGGGCTAGAGTGGTCATATCAATTTGGAATAATTTATGGTTTTTACACCTATGAACTGGATCATATTTGTCGTCAATATTATAGTAGAGTGCACTCCCTTGGCGATGTTTAATTTATATTTGAGACAAGATTTGTACTTTCAAGGAATGAGTAGGGATTGTGCTGGAGGAATTAACCTAGGAAGAGCACATGTGAGAAATGAAAGAGGGTTTTTTGGTTTGTGCATTGATCACCATATATACTTCTAAATCCCTATGTGATGCTTCTAACCAGGTTCTTGGATGTTGCATTTTGACTTGTGCTTGAACCTTCTCCTTAATTCCACTAATGAAACATTATTTATAGAAATAATATGTTAAGTTCTTTATATGGATGGATAATTGCTCAAATCCTAACATAAAGTTTGTGACTGAGCCTATTTGGTGTAACTTTGTAAGCTTCCCCAAATAGTGACTATCTCACTTGAAATGCACATGGAGAGCTTCAACAAACTTACTATAGGATATGTAGCCCACATAAGAATTTTTATTCCATTCCCATCATTTCAGATCTAGATAAAAGATCACCACGCTAAGTTTCATCGTGTCATCAATAAACCCCTACAAGGGGAAGTAATATTCCATCTAGGTGACCCATCCTAATAAGTCATACCTGTCAAACGTTTTTAGGGCCACCTTAAGAAAATGGTGCCATATGTTATTATCCATTAGTTTATGGATATGAGGACCTGAAGAGAATTGTGGGTTGCTAAATGATCCTTAGTTATAAGTTTATTCTTGGTGTGGTTCAATGTGATTTTCATTCTAGGGTTCTTCTTCTAGTATGCCTCGACGTATCGAAAGTACCAAATTCTCAACCAACCTTTTTTCCAATATATTCAACTTCATATCCAACTTCTCACCCAAATATCAATCCCGACTACTTAGGGTCTACTAAATTTGTTGAAAATGGCCATGAAGATTTGTGTATTAAGTGTCAAGTTGATCCAATCTATTGGTAGTAGAGTGTGTGACCATATTTTCTAGGGATGCGATATGAGGTGGTTTATAACGCTCTACCATAGGTGAATTCACTAAAGAAGGTTATTGGTTCCTAAGGACAAGGGAGTGCCAGGTGTTATAACACTTGAATATATGTAAAAGGTCCAATAGTAGTACTCAGCCCAATATCTCAAGTCACTAACTAAGGAGGCTTAATTGTTCACTTAGCCACACTACTTGACTACCTAGGAACTAGAGAGTGGTCTCCCTGAGTGTTGTTCTCACTGTGTTATAGCAACAAGATGGGTGATTAGCTTATCTAAAGTTGGTTTCAGCTATACCCAAGGGACTTTCTATATACTTGAAGGTACATGGAAGTGATATTTTGTATACATAAATTTTTTGATATGGTACTACTTGAAGGGGTGCCAACAAGTTTTACAGGAGTTTCCAACAATGTGATTCCACTTATATTTCTTGTGTGTATTCTTCCTTGATTGCAATTTTACTCACTAAATAATAGATCACTATGTTATTTTAAAATGTTGGACCATGTATCCAAAAACAATTTCAAAATTTTAGGATCTTGCTAACCCAAGAAAAGGTTCTTAACATCACTACAAAATAACTTACTTTTCAAGGTAGGGTTTGAGGTCAAAAACATAAAATGATCATAACTTTTTCTATACTTCTTGGATTGGATATTTTGACTGTAATTATGAAATTCTATGGATTCTCTAGATCTATCGACTCTAGTTTGATTAAAAAATTTTCACTCCATCAAAATATATTCAATCTATGAATTTCACAGTCCTCGTTAGAAAAACCGCTAAAAAAAGGCTAATTATAAATCAATGAGAACTCCAGTTCCTAGAGTCCATTTTGGAAGATATTTTTTTACCTTGAGTATTATTTTGAGAGGAATTTAATTTTATCAAGTTATTCAAATTATTCATATAAATTTTTAGAAATTAAAGTTTCAAAAATCAATCTGAATGATGTCGTCCTCCTTTTTCCATAAAAAAATATGAAAAAAGAGAAAACAAAATCTCCCTAGATGTTTTGTTTTGTTTTGTTTTGTTTTTTTTTTTAACTTGGGTGTGTTTTAAGAGGAATTTAGGTATGTGTCTAAATTCTTCATATAATGTTTTAGAAATCAATATGATTCTATCCTCCTTTTCCAACAAAAATATGCAAAAAGAGAAAAATATCTCCCTTTTTTGTCCAAGAAAAATATTTGAAACCACTTGTAGTGTAATTAACCCCTAAAATTCAGAACAATTACATAAAGTATGGTTCAAAACCAAAGAACACAAGAGAAAATAGATAAACCTCGGGAAATATCTCTTGATAATAAAAAATAGAGAGTTGTGTTCAAGTGCCTCTTCGAGGCATCCTTCAAGAGAAAAATTGAAAACATAATAACAATTCTTGTCAAAACATTGCATAACCTTCTAATATATATAGAGAGAGAATATTAACTACTTATAAATCTATTTATAATGAAGATCTATTAACTAATCTAAGCATTAATAATAAAGAAGATTTTTCTTAATTAAATGATTATTAACTAACTATTTAGTGAAACTTATTCAAAAAATTTACCTCGTAGATTAATAAAATATCTTAAGTAAAAAAGTTGAGATAGAAACTTAACATAATCAAAAAGAATATATAAATGTTTTCTTGATTTTAATAACTATTTTAATAAACTTTAAAAATAAAAAATTCAATTCATAGATATTAAACAATCTTTTCATAAATTTAATAAAAAGATTGCAATTATTAACATGTATTTTTTATTTATCATGTTCAATTCCGATATTTCCACTATAATATAATATGTTAATATATTTTTAAAAATTGAAAATAATATGAACGATTTCAATTCCAATATATATACTATACTTGTTTTTAATATGTTAATATATTTTTAAGAATTGAAAATAATATGTACAATTTCAATTCAAAAGTATTAAGTTATTATTTATTTACACTATACTTTTAGTATGTTAATATATTTTTAAGAATTGAAAATCATATGTACAATATCAATTCAAAAGTATTAAGTTATTATTTAATTTTCATACAAGAGCATTTTTTAAATAAAAAAAGGGTGATTTCTATTACTGTGTTGTTATAATACAAAAATGCCACATATCATCAACCTGTCACATGTTCTATCAAATTAGCGGAAACTAGAATAGGTGGCTAACTGTTATACTTTTAGTCAAAAAAACCATCCGATCTCTACCCTGTCAATTGGAAACTGGAGAAGGTGGCGGATATTTTTCCTTACAGTTCTATCCTAGGAATCTAAAGCAACCTAGCAACTGATGGAAAAAGAAAACAAAACAAGAATTCTACAACTTCTCAGTACATAGAGCTGGAAAAGAATTGTGCAAATTACCAGTAACAAAGAACCATAAACAAATCATTCGCACCTGGGGTTTTGTCATCCAGAGCTCTAGTGAGAGGGTCTTCACTGGGCTGGAGCATGAAGGGCCTCGCATAGGTTGGGCAGTGCTTCTTTTTTGGTGCATTCAAGAATGCGTCAAAGAGCATGTCGATCTGCTGGCTTATGAGGGTGTCCCGATGGAGCTAGTCCACCATGTGGCTCCTAAGGTCAAATATGAGCTCTAGCTACTCCAGGCTGAAGAGAGGTGGCGGAGCTGGGTTGAACTATGGAATGGAATTACATTTAGCGGTGGAGGTGCCAAGACTGGGTGGTTCTCTTGCACGGTGTCAATGGCTCCTTCCTCGACCACCTCTGCCTCTTCTTTAGCTTTGTTGATGTTGTCCTGGATTGAAACGCTTGGAGCCTTAAGGAGGAATTCCTCCTTGACTATGTAGGTGGAACCTTCCATGGCAGCCTGGGTGCTTTTGCTAGCTATATTGATGTTGGGAAACTGTAATTCTTCCGGTACCATGAAGAGGAGGGATTTTGGTGGAACCTGGATGGGCTCCTTCGGAATTTCCTCCTCGACGTAGGCCATCAGTGGAGTCTTTGACTTCTCCATGCATTGAGTCCAAGCAATGAACATGGCCCTTTCCATCTGTTGCATTCGTCTCTTTCGAGCAGCGTAGATATACCAGGATGGTCCACGCCTCATCCTGCCCCTCTCTCTCGGCATGGTTAAGCCAGGAGGGATAAAAATTCTATGAATTACTACCAGGAAAACCCACTGCACAGTAGTCTCATTCTCAAAGCAGGCTATGTGGTGGAGCTCGAAGGAGAAATAATGCCATCCCAAGCCAAGTGGGAGACATAACCCCAAGGTGGACATGACCATTGTACGCACCCGTCTCCTACAATAAATCCTCAAAACCGCCATTAACCAAACTCGAGGGAGTTATCCTCCCTTTCTTTGCGGATAATAAAGGTCACCTCCATTCAAAACTGAGGTAAAGGGCGACAACCGACCATATTTATGGATGGAGTCCTAGGAGGAATGTGTGGCATCTAGTCGCTATATTGCACCCCATCCAAGATGATATAAAAGCATTTAATAATAACACAATTTAAATTAAATCAAATAAAAAAATTTATTTAATATATTTATGTGTATTTAAAATTATATGTTTGTGATGGAAAAGAGATTACTTCTCTCTTTGAAATTGTAAGATGTAATAGGGATATAAATCTATAAGGATCATATTCATCTTCATATTCACACTCAATTTTTAAATGGGTTGGATTGAAAAATAAATAATGTTTAATACATTATCAATGCTAATACATATGTTTGAATATTTATCAATGCCAATATATATGTTTGAATATTTGAATGGTGATGGTGCTTATGCTTATTATTCAACTTTTAAACATTTACTTATTATTATTATATGTATATATATTTTTTCAATTTTTCAAACATTTGTTTATTATTATATGCATATGGATAAGTGTTTATGTTTAAATATATAATTTTTTATAAAACAAAAACTTACATTTAAAAAAATATCTAAAAAATATTTAAACTTATAAAGTGTATATGAGTAATGAATCATCTATCATTTTCATTAATAATGTAAAAATTGTAATTGTGTTGAACTTGCACACAATAGATCTAGTTGGGAATCAATATACACAATTGCAAAGAAAATAGAAAAAAATATAAGGAGAGAAAGAATGGAAAAATTCTCATTAACCAAATGAATGAATGATAATTTACACATGATATACTCTGTATAAATCAACCAATGTGCATTCGAGGAGAATCCAATGCGTCATAATGGTGGTCTAGAGTGGTTTGGACACACACTAGCAGTTATGGGAGTAAACTGCCACCTAGTCTAGTCTCTCGGGCAGTTACGGGAGTGAAATGCCACCTAGCTAAGTTAACTAGTATATCAGTCTTCAGTTAATTGACTGAATCTAATTCAAGTGAGGAGGTGATTAGGGAATCATGAGTAATGTTCTAGTCTGATGATGATCCCAAGGACAATGTGCATTAGTTGGTGACGATCTCAATGTTGCATGGTGATAATCCCAATGTAGCATATATAATCCACTCAACTGATCAAACTGAATTGAAAACTGTGTTAACGCTCTGTAAATTCCCAGAGGTTGTCAAAGTAGAAGAAATTTACAAGAGGTAACTTTATCCAACCACTTCAAAACTAGAATCTAACCCTACCAGCTTCAGAGAGGGATCTCTCTGTATGATTTAGCTATGTTTTAACTTTGAGATATTAGGCTAGTTAAACAAAATAAGATTTAATGGTTTGTTGGTGTTTTTGTTAAGTTGGCTGAAAAGGGTTTTACGCCTCCATTGGGCTATGGGGTCTGTATTATAAAGATAGAGGTCTAAACATAAATTAAAAGATTCTTTTCACAGGGCAAGATAATGCATTCATTGGATTCTTTAGCAGTAAAGTGATGAATAGCAGAAAAGATGAGAATATCAATTAAAGTAAAGAAGCATTTAAG
>SNQJ01S0026167.1:108920-122694 GCA_010110895.2 Picea sitchensis | reverse complement strand
AGATGACTGCGTAGAGAATGAAACTTCTGCTCAGTGAAGGTCTTGGTGAAGATGTCTGTAGTCTGTTATGTTGAAGCACAAAACTGCAGGTCGATGGTCCCCTCGTGTACTAAGTCTCAGATGTAGTGCATGTGGATCTCATTGTTCTTCGTCTTTTGCCTCTGAACTGGATCTATGCGGAACATCAGAGTGCTTTGGTTGTCACACCAGATGACGATCGACCGATGAAAATGAAAGCCTAACTCAGTGAAAAAATGTTGTATCCATATAGCTTGAATGGTTATGTTAACTACCCCTCTGTACTCTTCCTCAGTTGAATATAGAGAAATAGCAGCCTTCTTATTGCTCAACCAACAAATAGGCCCAGAACCAAGACTGAGTGAGTAACCAAATGTGGAATTGTGATCAATGATACCGTCATCCCAGTTAGAATCAGTGAACCTGACGAGGTCCAATGTAGAGTCCGCTTAATAGTGAATCCCAAAGGTGATGGTGCCCTATATGTATCGAAGGATACACTATACAACCTTCCAATGTAGCTCATGCAACTCCTACATGAACCTGGAGACTATTCCAACTGCATAGGAGAGGTTTGGTTTGGAGTGTGTGAGATACAACAAGCTCCCCACTAGTTGTCTGTATAGTGTGTTGTCAACCAATGGCATGCCCACACCATACTCAAGTTTGACTCATGATAGGAAAGGATTCGAGGCATACTTGCAGTCTGTCATGTGAAATATCTCAAGAAGATCTCGTGCATACTTGGCTTGAGACAGTTTGATTCATGGTCCATCCTAACTGATCTCGAGTCAAAGGATGAAATGTAGAGGACCCAAGTACCTCATCAATAACTGTCATGTAGAATCCTCTTGACTACAACAATCGCTAAATTCGAGCAACCGGTGATCAACAAATCATCAACATACAAAACTAGGAGTAGAAGTGAATCAGTCACCTTGAGCATGTAAACATTCGGGTTTGATTTATAACATAAAAAGTTCTGTGACAACAAGTAGGAGTCCATTTTTGCATACCATGCCCTTAAAGCCTGCTTGAGGCCATAAAGACACTTCTTCAGTCGACAGACCAAAGATGAATCATGCATAAATCCTTGGGGTTACTCTAGATATATCTCCTCAGAGAGATCATCATGAAGAAATTCATTCTTTACGTCCATATCATGGACTTCCCATCCCTTGGATGTCGCAATGGAAAGTGCCAAATGTATGGAATCCATCTTCGCTACTGGAGTGAAGGTATCATCATAGTCAATGCCATGCACCTGCTAAAAGCCTTTGGAAACTAGCCTGGCTTTGTATCTCCTAATTTGTCCATTTGTTGTGCTCTTGGTCCTATAGACCCATTTGTAAATGACAAGTTTCATTTCTGAAGGAAGGGGAACCATATCCCAATTATGGTTCTCGAGGAGGGAGTTGTACTCCTGCTGGATGGTAGATCCCCAAAAGGGACTTCCAGTAGCCTCTCTATAAGACTGTGGATCTGAAGAATGAACCAAGAAAATATGCATGGGTGACATTGGTTCAGTGGTAGTGAGTGAAATAGGAGGTTCATCGAAATCGTATTGATTCCTCCTAGTATTAGTTGGATCTCCAACAAGATCCCCTGCATCCTGAAGAGTAGTCTGGGCCCACTTGGGCCTCTACTCTAGATATGTATCTACATCCGTATGCACTGACTCTGCATCTGACTATACTAACTCTGTATCTAGATCATTTAAATCCTCTAAATTAGAAATCTCATCTGAAGAAGAGTCAGCATGGGCATGCTCATAATCTCTAACAGGTGGAAGAACAAAAGTGTCTACATGCGGCTGTTGGGGTACATGCAAGACACTTTTCTTAATTTGGAAACTTCTCTCAATGATGATTCAGTCCGAGGAAAGAGAAATGAGTCTGTATCCCTTCACACCATCGGGGTATCCAACAAATATATACTCTATTCTCTGTAGATCAAGTGCCTTCCTCTTCTCAAAGGGAATCCTGGCCCATGCAAGTGAATCGAAAATACAAAAGTAGGTCAATTCTGGTTTGAGGATGCTCCAAACCTCATAGGGGGTCTTATCCTTGGCAGATATATGGGGAGATATTTTTTGGATGTAGGTTGCACAATTAAGTGCTTCATCCCATAGTATCTATGGAAGTGACTTTGCATGTAGCATGCAAGATGCCATCTCTTTTAGAGATCTATTTTTCCGCTCAACAACTCTGTTTTGTTGCGGAGTATAGGGAACCATGTGCTACAACTCAATCCCTGCCTCATGATCCTATGGTTGAAATACTCTCCCCTGTTATTTGTTTAGAGGACTTTGATTTTCTTTCCTGACTGTATCTCAACAAGTTCTTTGAAATCTTTGAGGTGTTGAAAGACCTCTGATTTTTTCCTGAGAAAGTAAATCCATGTAAAGTGTGAGAAATCATCAACAAAAATGCACACATACCTCTCTTTTCTTATTGATGGATGTGGAAAAGGTCCCATGAGTTCACTATGGATCTGATCTAAAGGAAATGAAGTCTTTTGATTCTTTCCTTTGTCGAATTTCTCTTAAGGGTGTTTTCCAAGAACACATCCCTCACAAATTCTTTTGGAGAAGTGGATGTCGGGTAGACCATCAACCATTCATTGCTTGCTAATATGTTTCATATATCTAAAATTTAAATGCCTGAAACTGTTGTGCCATATCCTACTACTTTCATGAGCATGGGTAAGTAGTAATGCAAAATATGGTTCAATAAATTCAGAAAATGTGTAGAGTCTAGATTGATGATTTACCTCACCGGTAGAAACCCTAGAATTGGTTTACATGTCACATATATCCATTGCATCAGGTGTGAATATGACTCTCTTTTCGGTTCCGGAGTTAGTCATCTGATACATGTAGAGAATATTGACAGAAAGTTTGGGAACATGAAACACATTCTCGAAGCTTTCGCTTGTGAGTTCAATCCTTCCTTTGTCGGTGACCTCGATTAGAGAGTTGTCCCCCATCAGAATAGGAGGACCTTTGCATGCATCCAATGAAGAATATAATTCTTTTGTGGCATACATGTGGTGTGATTCTCCTGAATCTACGATCCAAGCATTGGGAGAGGAGTTGATGGCAATCAAAGCATGGCTAGAATTTCCTTTCTTGGGATTCTGATCTTCTGGCTTCTTCTTTTTGGAATCCTCGGGGATATGATCTCCAAGGTTGTTTTGTTGAAGTATTTGGCTCATTAGATCTATCTGTTTCTTCATACATGCAGATTCTGGATGAAATCCTTTATGGAAGTAAGATCGTTTCTCCCATTTTCTTCCCTTTCTCCCTTTGGATCCAGAGGCATTGTGGAAGGGTTTTGAGTACCCTTCCTCATTTGGATTTGCATGTGATTTCCTTTTGTATTTGTCTTTATATTTATGATATTGATGACCGCTACCATATTGCAAAGTAAGTGCACACACCTTTGGGCCTTTGATTTTTCCCATATTGACGAGCTTGCTCTTCTCTTATGTTAGAGACTCGATAAAGTCCTCAAGAGAAGGAATCTTCGTGGTAGATCCAGATGTGAATCTAACTGAATGAAATGTGGATACAAACATTGAGTATTTTGGACCAAATTTGGAGAGAATGGTGAGAACCATTTGTTTCTCCTCCTTAGATTTATCAACCCCGCAAGCTTTGAGTTGTGAAAACAAATCCTTATATTTGGTAAAGAAATCTTGGAGATTGTCGAAGGTTTTTGGATCCAATGTGAGCAATTCCATCTCGAGCAAGTGTCCCCTCATCTCATCCTATTTTCCAAATATCCCTTCCATGATGGTCTAGGCTTCAATGTGGGTTTTACAGGAGGATATGTGAAAGAGGAGTTCAAGAGAAATAAGACTACAAATTGTTCCAAACGCTTCATCCATTCGATTTAGATACTTGGATTTTTCTATGGCTGATGTTGGTTCTGTCTCTGTGTTCATGGTTAACTTGTATAATCCTCTTCTTCGAATATGCATGATCATCTTCTCCTTCCATGAAAAGAAATTGTATGGTGTAAGAATGAATTCTTTTGAAAATTACATTTTTTTGTTGTCTTCAATTTTCGGTACCTGAAAAAATAATTTGGTGCATATTTTCCCTAAAATTTTGTCGACTCTAATACCATGTAAATGTGTTGAACCTGCACAGAATAGATCTAGCTGGGAATTGACATACACAGTTGCAGAGAAAATAGAAGAAAAGAGAAGCAGGAGAGAAAGAATGGAAGAATTATCATTAACCAAATGAATGAATGATAATTTACACATGATAGACTATGTATAACTCAACCAATGGACATTGGAGGAGAAGCCAATGCGCCATAGTGGTGGTCTAGAGTGATCTGGACACACACCAAGAGTTATGGGAGTAAACTGCCATCTAGTCTAGTCTCTCAGGAAGTTATAAGAGTGAACTGCCATGTAGCTGAGTTAACTAGTCTACCATTCTTCAGTTAAATGACTGAAATAGATTGAAGTGAGGAGGAGATCAGGGAATAATGAGTAATGCGCTAGTTTGGTGATGATCCCAAGGATAATGCACATTAGCTGGTGATGATCCCAATGTTGCATGGTGATAATCCCAATGTAGCATCTAGACTCCACTTAACTGACCAAACTAAAGTGAAAATTGAAGAGAATATTATCCCCTAAACTTTAGGAAACTAGTTAATGACAATAAACATAGGAAAAGACTTAGAAAAAATAAATCCTAGTTATATGTGAGGTACTCCAACAAAAACACTTGAATTTAATATATAATTTAAATATAAAATATTTAAATTTGATATATAATTCAATTAGAAAACACTTGGATTTGATACATAATTCAATTAGAAAATAAAAGATAATAGTTGTATAGTTGTGGAAAACATAATGATGACAAGTTTAAGTATTGTTTTAACATTTAANTACCATGTAAATGTGTTGAACCTGCACAGAATAGATCTAGCTGGGAATTGACATACACAGTTGCAGAGAAAATAGAAGAAAAGAGAAGCAGGAGAGAAAGAATGGAAGAATTATCATTAACCAAATGAATGAATGATAATTTACACATGATAGACTATGTATAACTCAACCAATGGACATTGGAGGAGAAGCCAATGCGCCATAGTGGTGGTCTAGAGTGATCTGGACACACACCAAGAGTTATGGGAGTAAACTGCCATCTAGTCTAGTCTCTCAGGAAGTTATAAGAGTGAACTGCCATGTAGCTGAGTTAACTAGTCTACCATTCTTCAGTTAAATGACTGAAATAGATTGAAGTGAGGAGGAGATCAGGGAATAATGAGTAATGCGCTAGTTTGGTGATGATCCCAAGGATAATGCACATTAGCTGGTGATGATCCCAATGTTGCATGGTGATAATCCCAATGTAGCATCTAGACTCCACTTAACTGACCAAACTAAAGTGAAAATTGAAGAGAATATTATCCCCTAAACTTTAGGAAACTAGTTAATGACAATAAACATAGGAAAAGACTTAGAAAAAATAAATCCTAGTTATATGTGAGGTACTCCAACAAAAACACTTGAATTTAATATATAATTTAAATATAAAATATTTAAATTTGATATATAATTCAATTAGAAAACACTTGGATTTGATACATAATTCAATTAGAAAATAAAAGATAATAGTTGTATAGTTGTGGAAAACATAATGATGACAAGTTTAAGTATTGTTTTAACATTTAATCCAAGGTCAATTACAAACATTTCAAAAATATTACAATTATTTTCGGTGTTATTTTTTTTTTTATCTCTAGTTGAGGTAGAGCAAGGACTATTCCACTAAGTGACTCTTGTTTAAAGGCAATCTAAAAATACTTAAAAAAAAATTACAATTGATATTTAAAATGCTCAGACGTTTACAAACAAATGGACAGATTACACTTTTGCAAATAGATGATAAACGTGGTATTAAAGATGGATATATCCTCTTTTACATATATGAAAAAACTTACATTTGTTCGATGCAACTTCTTTCACATATTTGATAAGATTTGTGTTAATATGAAATTTTAGAGTAAAAAAGAAATTAAAAATGAATATTATATTATTAAACATATTTTTTTTTAATTTAAAATAATAATTTTAAATTTAAATAAAATATTATAATTAAAATTTAATTTTTAAATTCTAAATATATGTTATATTGTTACACAAATTTTTAGACAAAATTTTGTGAAATATGTTATAGTATTACTACTTCTAACTAAAGTTAGAAAATTATGATTCAATAAAGTGTATTCATAATAATCTTTACCTTTGCATTCGCCTTCCATTGGACTTCTTTTTTTTATCTATATTATATTATTATGCAACTACTTTTTTTATCTACTACTATATTATTATGCAATTACTATTATTTTTTTTTAAGAAAAAATAGTTTTGCAACCACTATTAATTTAAAAAAATATATATAGTAAAATAAACTATTTGTTACATTAGTTTTTAATTAGAAAAGAAAAATTCTGCAACTAATTATTACAATTTCATTATAAAATGTTTTTACAATTTTAATCAGTTATTTAATTTTATAAGAAAAAATGAAACTATTTACTCAGCCAACCTTTGGATTTGAACCTGTGACCTCTGAGGAAAAAACACATGTTCTTAACTATTAGGCCCACTCAAGTTGTTTATTTCAAGATCCACCTTAAGTAAAATAAGTTGGAATAATGTAGAAATTAGTTGTAATATGTTATCATTGGAACCATAAGAAGTTATTGTTGGAATAAGGTTTCGAATTAGTTATAGGGTGTCTTATCTATTATTATAATCTTAGATCCACAATTCATCGATCTAGAAAATTCTACTATTCGTATAAATATGTAACTTGTGTGAAGCAATGATATATGAAAAAATGTATTTTATGTATTTATGAAAATGTCTCCTCTCTATTTTCCAATTTTGTATCAAAGTCTGTACTAGCTTAAATTCCTCATGGGATGGCCAAGAAAATGTGAGAGATGTGAAACAATTGTGTTGTAGATAGGTTAGCGTAGATGTGAGAGTAGATTTATATTTTTGTTGAGAGTGGATTGATTTTTCAGATGTGAGTTTAATGTATGTGTGAGTTAGGGTGTTGTTTGTATATGTTTCAAGAAGTTGAGGTTGAAATCGCTGCAACGAAGAACTGTTCCTGGAGATTGTTGTTGAAAGATATTAAATATATGGATATTTGCAATCATTGGCACTAATGGAAGACAGAAGAATTAAATAATTTTTGTTGAGGACATATCTAAGGAGGAGCTTCCTTTTTATTTCCAGAGGAACGTCGGGATAAATTCAAGAAAATCATGGAGCATATGTTGTGTATGAGAGGAGAGCCACAAATGAAGTTTTAATAGCAAGAAGAAAATCGAGGAACCTATCTGAAGTCAAATGAGAATAGAATCTGCTATAAAGAATCTAGCGTGACAATATGTGTGTGGAAGAGGCGTCTTAGCATGGTAAATACATTTATCGTCGAGAAAGAGCTTCTGGAAAATTAATTGATGTGTATAACTTTGCGCGATGCTATAATCCTCGTGGAAAAGCTGAGTAAAAAGTCTGCGTGGAAGATTCTTCCATGAATTAGAGAAAAGAGGTTGCACTTGCATTGGAAGTAACTGATATCAATATCATGGTCTATTCTAAAATTCTTTGCATGTTTAAATCTTAGAATCCAGATATACGAAAACGTTAAGATCACCTAGCCATGGCCATCAATATAGTATCATGTTTTTCTCATATGAATGAAGTGTGAATTTGTATGAAAGGTTTTTTATTATATGTGGGTTTGTTGTTTTATGTTGTAGTGTGCTATTGTTCAAGTGTAGTGTGCAAAAATAAAATGATGCAGAGCCACAAAGAATAGGCCAATTATCGAACAAACTAACATAATTAAGTTAGTAGTTCTTTATGGGCTACGGTGTCGAGAGAATCAATTGTTGATTTAGTTATGTATAAGTGTGTTATAGGTTGGTGTGACCCGTCATGCTCTGGGAGAATTAGTTACAGGTTGTTCTTAATAAGGTCAAGTTGATGTGACTCGTCATGCTCCTCCGAGAGTGTCAGTTACAGGTTATTTTTTTATATAAAGTCAAGTTGTATAATTGATTGTTGAAGTCATTTTGTATCTATAATTCTATCCTATATAACTAGTGAATATCGCGGAGGAGCATGTATTCACAGATGGTGGTAGTTCCATAGGATGATTCAGTATCGAGATTGTACTTCAGGAGGTCAAGAAACATCGATTCTACAAGTACATCAATGATGGTTAGAAGTTTTTGTACTTTAAATGAGTCAAGTGGGAAGCTCGAAAGTGTGGTGAAGAAAAGAGCAGAAACTGTGAGATTGCAGAGTGGGTGTAAGTGTTAATGAAGACCATCCAGACAAAAAATCAAACAAAGAACACAAAAATAAATATTGTAATTTGTGATTTAGTATTGTAAGTTTTGTAATGTAGAGTTTACCTGTACGTAGAGTTTACCTCTACGTGTGTTGTGTATTGTAGAAAACTAATTTCTCCATTAAAGGGGGGAGTTGAAATAATGTGTAAATTAGTTGTAATAGGTTGTCATTGGAACCACAAGAATTTATTGTTGGAATAAGGTTCTGAGTTGGTTATAGGGTGTCTTATCTATTATTAGAATCTTAGATCCACAATTCATGGATCTAGGGAATTTTACTATTCGTATAAATATGTAACTTGTGTGAAGCAATGATATATGAGAAAAATATATTTTCTATGTCTATGAAAATGTGTTCATCTCTATTTCCCAATTAAATAATTGCATATCAACTTTATATATAGAAAGAGAGTGAAATAGAGAGAAAGTAGTTGAAAGTAGAAAATTTATTATTCCATTGATACATGCTTTCTACTTCTCGGTATGATGGAGATGTGTAATTTCCTTTACATTAACATGGAGTTAATATGTGGTATTTAGAAAAACATTAATTTTAAAAAAATCAACTTTACACACACACACACACACACACCATGATGATGATTATAATTAACATCCATTGAGACCAAATTTGATTTATCAAACCTTAAGAAAAGTAAGGAACTAGCGTAGATCCATCTAAACTCTGGATCTATCATGTGTCGATAGGGATCAATTCCCTCAAGTTGAAAACCTCTTTTTAGAACAAAAAACTTGAGGAAAGGTTTTCACCTAGAGAGATTTGATCCCTCTTGATGCATGATAAATCTGGAGTTGAGATGAATCTGCATTAGTTTAACTTTATAAGAAAAAGAAAAACTATTTACCAAATCAAATTTCTAATTAGTTATTCAACTTTATAAGAAAAAATCAAACTATTTTCCAAGTCAATTTAGTTATTCAAATTTATAAGAAAAAATCAAACTATGTACCAACTTATAATTCAGTTATTCAACTTATAAGAAAAAATCAAACTATGTGCCAAGTGAGTTATTTATCTTTATAAGAAGACAAACTATTTTCCAAGTGAGTTGGTAAAAATATGGCATCAACTTTGTTATGTTTCGAATTCTCAAAGGACCACCACCCAACATTAGCGTCATTGAGATCCCAAATTGTACTTATCGTTGCTACATATGTAGTTCCTTAGTATTTTCACCACTTTTACACCTGCATGATGACCATTAAACCAAAGAATGAAATTGAGTTTGCATAGTATTAGACGTATAATGAAAAATGAATTAAAAATAGTTTAATCAAATGCATTGACTATATCATCATTTACCGAAAACTACATCGAAGTAAGGAAAACTTTAAGGAACTATATTTAACTTAAGTGCAGAAACATTTGTTAATCTTACTAATATTTAAAATGCCAACCATAAAATGTATGACAATATGTTTGTAAAAGTATTCAAAATTCTAAGGATTTTATATGATTTCTATACAATTTTGGTGATTTTTAGAGTAAAATATATGTATATTATAGAATTTGGGTGAATCGTTTTAGAAAAAAACGGAAAACGACGAATCCTTTTTTTGGAGAAAAACATGGAAAGTTAGCCCATAGGTGAAATTTAGACCCTAAAATTTTCCCTGCATCCAAGAAAAAAGAACATTCATCACCCTATGAAACATCCTTGAGAAAATTAACCACAGGAAAATAAATGAAAATAAATGGTGGGTAGAATGAAAATACAAGGAGTGAGACGATTATACAAAGTCTTATAACGTTATCTCCCAATGCAAATTGTATTAACTACCACAAACTTGTAAGTTCCATATTTCCATAATTGCTTACTAAGATGATGGTAAAATATCCAGAAACAAAGTTTCAAAGTTCCATGTTTTTTTCAAAAGGGACAGATACTTACCATGGTATACAGAGGTGGAATTGCCTCATACGATGCTAGGTTATCGGTTTGAAATCCCAATTGATGACTAAAACGAATTCAAATTCACAATATCAACCTTATACTTCTGTTCTAGTAATGATTCTTTATAATAAGTATAAGACAAGTGTTCAAAAAAGTAATAAAGAAAAACTATGCATAATCATTACCCCAAAACATGGTCCGGATTTGATTAAATGAAAGACAATTTTGGCTCGAATGGAAGACATGTGGAATGATTTACAGAGTTTGTATATATAAATGGAATTTGAGATGATGGGCTACAAATGATTTCTTTTATGATCTCATGTGGGAAAAATATTTGGGAGTTTGTGTGTTGTTTCTACTCCATCTCGACATTTCCATGAATACAAATTTTCTGGAAACAATTTCAAGAACAAACACATGGATATGATCAACCTAACCATTTCCCACTAGCAACCATAACTACCATCCACAGCCTATCAATTTTTCACCCATGAACTAAACACCCCAACAATTGAACACCATTAGTATATATGGCATGCTCCACTTAATCCACTACTAATTATAATCCCATGCTCCCTCAACCTTCCATGATAATGGACACCTATAGAAAGCACAACATCATGCTCCACCCAATATGCTAGCAAAATGGACACCTTGAGCCAGCATGATGGACACCTTTGTAATTTAATTTTATAAATTTATAATTTATTGAAATTGAAATTGAATGGTGATGACCTACTATTAGATTTGGACTATACAAGTGATCCAGATGGATATCAGTGGCCACCCACCTTTCCTAGCTGGCTCAAAACAACTTTCTAGCAATTTTGATAATTTACTATTTTTAGCAGTTTTTTGGATCCTGAACTTCTGGAGCCATTTTGAGGCCCTAAACGATGTTTTTTGGGGTATGTTGTTATCAATTTTGTGCAACTGTTGTAGTCTTTAGATAGATCTTTCCAATGGGATATCATACGCCTAAAACGGAGATCGTATGCAAAAGTTACGACCCCGGGAAGTTGATGTACTGACTTACCCAAATGGGGCCCACATGACTTTTGGCGCTTCATCTCCTAGGGTTAGGTTTTTGGATGTTTAGGGTTTTTGAAACTCCTGTTTATTGTAAAAAGGCATTGAGAGCCTCATTGTAATCATCTTCTTGCAAATGAGCGCAACCATCACATCTCTTCTCAGAGATAAGCCGCCACCATTCCAACAAGCTTGTTTTCCACTGCATTTTACAGTTTCAGCTTATTTCCTTATTGAATAGAAAACTAGTTTTACTGTATCTCTGTTATTCTGTGTTAAGAATTTGGTAATAATATGTAGTCATTTTGTTCTACTCAGAAAATCTGGATCAGTGGTATCAGAGCGGTCTGCTCCTTGTCGTCTTAATGCATGTCCCCAACGAGGTTAGAGTACAAAGATTTGGGTCTCGAGCTTGTTTCTCTTGAGGACAAAATCTCTCGCACACCCAAGCGACCTCTCATGGAAGGAGAAAATAAAGATGAAGGGACAAGAGATCCTTTCAAACTGTTGATTGAGGAAGCCCTCATGCAACAAAGGAACAAGATGATGTATAATTTTTCACAAATCCTTCGGCGACTACCAACAGGCGACACATCTTCTTCGAGCAGAGGCACCACCCCCTTCAAGGTACAAATAAACTTCAATATTCCTATATTTGAAGGTCAGATAGATGCAGATGTTGTAGACAAGTGGTTGAATCCACTAGAAGGGTGTTTCTCTATCCATAACTTTTCAAATAGAGAAAAGATTACTTTTGCACTCCTCAAAGTTGTTCCCCGTATCAAATATTGGTGGGAAACTTTTTGTGAGCAAAAGGAAACAGAGGAACCTTCATTATTTACAGTCATGACCACCTGGAAATCCTTCAGGGATGCTATTAAGAAACAATACTACCCTGTCGGAAGTTATGACGACTTGTATACCAAATGGACCACACTATAGCAGGAAAGAGACTAAGCAGTGCTAGATTTCAAAAATATCTTCCATACCTTGTGCACCAAGTTGGGTATCAAATATTCGAAGAGACATCTGGGGCTCAAGTATTGCAGTGCTCTGCATAGATACATCTAGACTGAAATGGAATTTCCGAACATCTCATCCTTGGGTGTGGCCTACCGATATGCCATCAACATCAAGAAGAAGCTCAAACAAAAGATGCGACAATTTGGGTCAGGGAACCCCTCACAACAAAAGACAGGAAAGAGTGGCCCCAACCCATAGAACAAAGGATAGAGCAAAGATGAACAGTATCAGGAAAACTAATCCAAGCCGCAAGCAAAGAAGGACACTGGAAAGGCAAAGAAAGATACTGGGAAGTGGTGCGACTTCCATAAGAGCTCTTGGCATAACATTGTTGACTGTCGCTCAAAGAAGACGTTGGTGGCTGAAGTGAAAGCCTCTAAATCAGATGTAGGTTTTGACTCAAGTCAGAACCAGAAAGGGGAAGACAGATCTTTGATGCGGAACCCAGTGCCATCGTTGCTACCACCAAGCTCCAGCATGGTCAACCAGATGAGCTAGAATAAGGAGAGCCCCTCTTCAATTCCTAGATGTGGGTAAAAGGCACCCCACTACACTTCATTGTTGATAGTGGTAGCCAGAAGAACCTCATATCAGCAGAGGTCATCAAGCGACTGGCCCTGCCGACAACGCTGCACCCACAACCCTACACCATTGGATGGCTTCGCCAAGGAAACGATCTCTGCGTCATCCAAAAGTGTCGACTGTCATATGGCATCAAGCCCTTCAAAGATGAGGTATTGTGTGATGTTGCTCCTCTCAAAGTTTGTGATGTCCTTTTGGGCCAACCTTATTTATGGAAACATCATGTTGTATATGAGTCTAGGCCTCGTAGTGTTATTATTACTTTGAAAAGGAAATTGTACAGGATACCTGAGGTTGTCCCACCTAGTGCTATTTCCTTGATCTCTGCTAAGCAATGCAGGAAGGTCATCTCTCAGACGGGGAAGTTTGTCTTCTTCGTGATCTGCTCTCAGAATGAGAGAAAAATCACAGCCACATCCAAGGTCTTTGCGGCCGACCTCTCCACACAGCAGAAGCAAGTAGATAAGGTCGTGGAAGAATACTCAGATATCTTCTCCTCACCTACCGGGGTACCTCTACACTACCAGGTCAAGCACCCCATCGATCTGACCCCCGGTGCATCACTTCCAAATGGGACAGTCTATCGTCACTCTCTGTTAGAGAATGAGATATCAAGCGACAGATCCAAGAATTTCTCCACAAGGGGCACATCCATCCTAGCTCGTCACCTTGCGGGAGCCCAATCATGCTAGTACAGAAGAAAGATGGAACCTGGCGAATTTGCATTGATTATCGGGATCTGAATAAAATCACAGTCAGAAACCGGTACCCGATTCCCCGAATCGACGACCT
>SNQJ01S0026167.1:82059-108870 GCA_010110895.2 Picea sitchensis | reverse complement strand
AAGGCCTTTTTGAATGGTTGCTCATGCCCTTTGGTCTGACAAACACTCCAGCCACTTTCATGAGGATGATGGATGATATTCTGCGACCATTCACCAATACGTTTGTAGTGGTGTATCTTGATGACATTCTCATTTACAGCAAGACTTGGGTCAAACACTTGCAGCATATTCAGCAGGTTTTGCACACCCTGCGACAACACAAGCTATATGCCAACTTGGAAAAATTCTCCTTCGGCATGGACAGGGTCCATTACCTAGGCTACATCATTGATCAACATGGTGTACAAGTGGATCCATCCAAGATCCAAGTCATCCGTGACTGGCCAGCCCCAACCACACTCACGGAGCTTCGGAGCTTCTTGGGCCTTACCAATTTCTACCGCAGGTTTGTGCTGGGATTCTCCCATATTGCATGGGCCCTTAGCCAAATAACCAGGGGTGGTGGTAAGGAGAAATTTGCATGGGGCCAGCCCCAACAACAAGCATTCGATGATTTGAAGCAGCGCTTGTGCTCAGCCCTAGTACTTTCACTACCAGACCTACAACAACCCTTTGAGATTGAGACTGATGCTTCACACTATGCTGTGGGTGTCATTCTCATGCAGCACAGCCACCCTGTGGCCTATCATAGTGCGACACTATCAGATGTTGTCTGTAAGTACCCTACTTACGACAAAGAAATGTACTCCATTATGCAAGCCTGCCGCCAGTGGAGACATTACATTCTTGGGAGGGAGACAGTCATCCACATTGATCATAAGCCACTGCAGTTCATGCAAACACAAGGAAAATTGCAGAATGACCACCATCAAAAGTGGTCCACATACTTGCAGAAATTCCACCTCAACATCAAGTATAAAACAGGAAGCACCAACTGTGTCGTTGATTGCCTCAGCAGACCACCAGTCGCGACGCTCACCACAGTGCTAGATTTCCTACGACCATGAGACCTCTGGATGGCCCCAACTCTATGAGACAGACCCGAACTTCACCACCACCTACCAAATGTTGGGTGAAAAGGAAGTTGTCAATAATTTCCATCTTCAGGATGGGTTGTTGTGTCATCTGGGCCATATATGTGTTCCCTCAAGTGAGCGAGTGAAGCTGATCTGGGAAGCCCACTACAACCGGGTGGCAAGACACTTCGGTGTGAAAAAAATAGTGGTGATGCTACAAAAACATTTCTACTGGCCGAAAATTCGATAGGAGGTCAATAAGTATATCAAGTCTCGCATTGCCTATGCTATTGCCAAACCAACCACTAATAAACAGGGCCTGTACACCCCTCTTCCTACTCCTAATAGACCATGGGAATCCATTTCAATGGACTACATGTCGGGCCTCCCATCCACCAAGAGGGGAAATGAATTTGTTTTTGTGGTTTTCGATCCCTTTTCTAAGATGGTGATTCTGGTTGCTTACAAGAAGAGCATCACAATAGAAGCCACTGCCAAGCTCTTCTTTGAATGAGTCTGGGTAAATTTTGGAATCCCACAAACCATTATCTCAGATTGGGACAGTCTATTTCTCAACACATTTTGGTTGAGCCTCTAGTCACTGCTGGACACCAAGCTCACCAAATCCATGGCCTTCCACCCCCAAACAGATGGCCAAACCAAGGTCGTAAATTGAATGATCATGCATATCTTGCGCATGTATAATTCCAAGAACCCTTGCACATGGGATGAGAGTCTTCCCTATGTCCAGCATAGCTACAATCAAGCCCTACATAGCTCAACTGGCCATAGCCCCTTTCATGTGGGGTTGGGATTCCAACCATTGGGTCCCATAGATGTTGCACTTCCCCCTGCGGTCACCTCGATCGACTCCTCTCCTACTCCAACTGAGGCTGACAAAGCCACCCGATTCATTGAGAGGATCCAGTTCATCCACCAATAGGTTCAGGATATCCTACAGAAGTCCAATGACAAGTACAAGCAACACCATGATCAACATCGGGTTCCACATAAGATTCAGGTGGGCGACAAAATTTGGTTGGACATGCAGAAAGAACGCCTTACAGGACCCCATTGGAAGCTTCGCCCACTCCGATATGGGTTGTACACCATCACCAAGGTTGTGGGGGATAATGATTTTGAGCTCAACATTCCTCCTTTCCTTGGCTTGCACCCAGTGTTCAACGTAGACCTCCTTCGGCCTTATTTCCCACCATTATTGGACACCTCAGACGTAGCAGAACAACTGACACCAACAGAGATCAACCCCGACTGCATACAACAGGCATCTAGTGATCATATTGTGGACACACAGATCAAGGGCACTCGACAACAAAGGATCCAACTTTATCGAGTTTTCAAAGTAGGGCAACTCCTGCACCAAGGCAAGTGGCTCACCCGGGGCCAAATTCAGCAGAAATTTTCTCATCTGACGGGGGAACTCAAAGAAATGGAGACCATTTATTCCTAAGGATGGAGGATTGATCCAGATGGATATCGGTGGCCACCCACCTTTCCTAACTGGCTCAAAATAACTTTCTAGCAATTTTGATAATTTACTATTTTTAGTAGTTTTTCGGGTCCTGAACTTCCAGAGCCGTTTTGAGGCCCTAAACGATGTTTTTTTTGGTATGTTGCATTCACAAGAATTTTTTCAATTGTTGTAGTCCTCGGATATATCTTTCCAATGGGCTATCATACGCCTAAAACGAAGATCGTATGCAAAAGTTACGACCCCGAGAAGTTGATGTATTGACTTACCCAAACAGGGCCCACATGACTTTTGGCGCTTCATCTCCTAGGGTTAGGCTTTTGGATGTTTAGGGTTTTTGAAACTCCTATTTATTGTAAAAATTCCTTGAGAGCCTCATTGTAATCATCTTCTTGCAAATAAGCGCAGCCATCACATCTCTTCTCAGAGATAAGACGCCACCATTCCAACAAGCTTGTTTTCCGCTGCATTTTACAGTTTCAGCGTATTTCCTTATTGAATAGAAAACCATTTTTACTGTATCTCTGTTATTCTGTGTTAAGCATTTGGTAATAATCTGTAGTCAGTTCGTTCTGCTCATAAAATCTGGATCAACAAGTGTCATATATGTCCTTTAATATTTCAAAAGGACTCTTCATTCCTTTGCCCCCAAATTATAAGATGAATTTATGCCTATCAACGTAATAAAAATAGGTCCAAATACCAATGTAGGTTTAATGGTGGGTTTTTTGTTTGGTGGGTAGTGTTGGAAAATTGGTTGTCATTGATGTCAACTCTAGAAAACATTTAGAATCCTCTAGAAGTGATGGGTGTATTTGAAGAAGTCTTCAAAGTGGTTCCCTTGTGTCATATATTTAAGCATGGCCCTCACGGGAAGATGCATTGAAGAAATCTAAAAGAAGCCCATAATTTTGGTCATGAAGATCAATTTGTTTTGAGGTAAAAGAGGATGATGGACTCTACAAAATCATTCAAAACTCTCATATATGCATTGTCCTCATCATTATGTTTCCAACAATAGGTGGTGCACCACATGGTTCCTCACGATTGAGAAGTCATTTCCCCTTAAAGACAAAGCCCCAATGTATGGTCAAAAATCCCCATATATATGGATAAGAAGTTACAAGTCGGCCCCAAAATTAGTTAAAAGAAGAAAAGTTGTTGCAACTAAAATTTGCAGGTCGTCCCTAAAGTTAGAAAATGGAGGTACTTGAAAAACTATAAATAAACATCAAAATGCCTATGATTTGTACAAGTCATCAAGAAAGGATGTGATCTATTAGTGAGTTTGAGGTAATGAATCTAAGGAAGAAAAGGAGTGAAAAGGGAGAATGTTTCAGAGTTGTAGAAAGAGAAGGGTTTTTGAATACTCTAATTGAGCAGGCCCTCGTGGGTCAGATACAGGGTGTCCAGTGAGGACCCTACGGGTTGAACAATAGTTGTCACACAAGGCCCCACAAGATGATCAGTCTTGTCTAGCAAGGTTGTGGAAAAGATTGATGAAGGTGCTATATTTCTATTTTGAAGATGAGGATGATATGATATTGGATATACCAGGTTTTACATGACTAAAGGTATTTTTTCTATGTGTTGTTGATGTTCATATCTTGATGGTTATGATATATGCTTATGACATATCATGGAGGTCTTTGGCACATGGATAGTTGCATAGCTTGGTGATATTTTAGCATATGATTTGAGTTGTATCTTGGTACCTAGTGTGGTATATGTCATGGATGTTTTGATACATGCTTAAGGAACACCTATGATGATATGGTGCATGTTTGAGGTACATTTTTTGGTACATTCTTGAGGCGTATCATGAGTGATATGACATATGATTGAGGTATATCCTGGTACATGGTTGATATGTGTTATGACACATGCTTGAGGCATGTCTTTGGTACATGGTTGATGGATATTATGACACATGTTTGAGGCATGTCTTTGGTACATGGTTTATGGATATTATGACACATGTTTGAGGCATGTATTTGGTACATGGTTGATGGATGCCATGGAACATGGTTATTAATGTTATGGAACATTGTTTATGGATGGTATGGAACATATATATTGGCACATGGTTTGATGCATATCTTGGTGACATTGGGCATATGGTTGAGAGATATTATTGGTGATATTGGTATATGATTTATGTGAGTGGATCTGATTTTGTTGATGATTATGTTGATGATGAGATATTAGTATCAATGACAAAGACAGTGGCTGTGACATTGACATAGATAGTGAAAGTGATAGAGACGATGACATTGACAAAGACAACGACAAGTTTATTATCAGTGACAATTTCAGTGACAGGTTGAGCCTCCACTTATATTTCAGGGATGAAGGAAGGGGAAAAGAAATGGGGTTGTAGCCTCCTTCTAGTTGGAGACAGAGAATACAGGGAGTTGTATCTTCCTTCATGTTGGAGCATGTAAATCGTGGGGTTGGATCCTCCTTCCAGTTGGAGCTGGAGAATATATGGCATTGTAGCTTCCTTTAGGTTGGAGCCTGTAAATCAAGGGGTTGGAGCCTCCTTCTAGTTGGAGCTGGAGAATTTGGAGAGCTATAGCTTCCTTCTGGTTGCAACATGTAAATAGGGGGTTGGATCCTCCTTCCAGTTGGTGCTGGATAATTTTTTAAGTTGGTGCTTCCTATGAATGTAATATTTTGATATATAAGAAATCATTTTGTGGCTTTCTCCAATTTGGGTTTCCACATAAGATTATGGTGTTGTGTACCTATTGTTATATATTATGCATTGTTGAATGAAATTATTCATAATATATTGAATGAGATCATAAGTGATAACTGATTGATAAATTGATGATTACATGTTCTGATTAAAAGTGGTAAAAAGTAAGTAAAAACTGCTCAATATTGATTCACCCCCCCTCCTCTCAGTATTGGTGAATATTCCAACAATTGGTATCATAGCAAGTTCCTTCAGAATCAGTCTAACCACTGGATGGTAGATCATGGATTACATTAGGAATGGAGCACCAATGTTTGATGGTCATAATTATTCCTTCTGGAATAGATGGATGAAAACATTTTTACAAGAACACGGATTTGATGTTTGGAAACTAGTAGTAAATGGATACACGACACCTGCCACCCCCCCAACGGAAAAAGATGGAAATAAACTCATTGTAAGCAATTCAAAGGATAAAATCACTATTCTGAGTAGTCTGTTTGATTGAGTATTTTTCAAGGTTATGCATTGCGACACTACAAAGGATCTTTGGGACAAACATCAAAATATTTACGAAGGAGATGCCAAATTCAAAGGGGCCAAGCTTCCGACCTATAGAGGTAAATTTGAACAACTGAAGATGAAGGAAAATGAATACATTGTGGCTTACTTTATGTGAGTTTATGTAATAGTGAATTCTATTAAAGGATTGGGAGAAGAAATTAAAGGCCCAATGATTGTTCAAAATGTACTAAGCTCACTTCCAATGAGACTTGATCCTAAAATTTTAGCCTTAGAAGAAAGAGCATATCTTGCCACATTGAGCATGGAAAAGCTACATGGGATACTTACAACTTATGAAATGAGAACAAAGTAGGATAATCCACCCAGGAAAGAAGCATCTTTCAAGTCATCCAAGAAGAAAAAGAAGAATAAAAAAAAGCCAAAGTCAAATTGTAGCTACAACGACGATTCAAAAGAAGATGAAGAAATGGAAAGCTTTGTAAGGAAGTTGAAGAGAGGAACCAGAATGTACAAAGGTATGCTTCCTTTGAAATGATTTGAATGTGGTAAAATTGTTCACTTTGCATCCAAATTTCCTTATGCTAAGAATTCAGATAGTGATGAAGACGAAGTTCCCAAGAAAGAAAAGAAAAATCAAAAGGGAAACAAGAAAGGAGACAAAATAAAAGTCTTCATGTAGTATTCCAGTTATAAAATAGTATCCAGAACATAAATAATTAGCTAGAAATGGTAGAGAAACAATGATATAACCAGAAAAATACCACAATAATACCAGAATAATACTAGAATAACACTAGAAAGAGCACTTTGTTTACTGAGAGCAATGTTCATTTGCCTCTTTGAGGGTGAAACCTCCAATAGATAAAAGCTCTATTACAATAATATCCAAGACAAAACTTCTCATTCCCTCTACTCTTATTTATACTAAATCTATATATCCAAAAGAACAATCTAGACAAACATCCTTCTAGAAGTGGAAGCTTCTATTAGGTCTTCTTACAAGTGACTTATTCCTTGTTATTTCTAGGCCTTATTAATATTGACCTTTATTACATGAGGGGTTAGGTAGGTTATGTCCCTAACATGCACTTCCCCTTAAAATCATCCTTCTCATTAAGGCTTGAGATGAGGAAATTGTTGCAGAATGCCAGTTGGATCCCAGGTAGCATCAACTATAGTTGTATCTTTCCACTAAACTAACACTTCCTTGATGGTTCGTTGATGAAGATGATGCTCACGTTGGTCCAAAACAATTTGTGGTTGCAACCAGATGGATCCTTCTTCAGCCAATTCGGGAAGGTTGGTTTGAGTTTTGCACTTAGTTCCAATCACCTTCTTTAAGAAGGAGACATGAAAAAAAGGATGGAGCTTGGAAGAACTAGGAAAAGCTAAATGATAGGCCACATGTCCCACGCACTTGATAACTGTATAAGGACCATGAAATTTGAGCGCCAGTTTTTGACAATGTTCATCTTTGAGTGAAGTTTGTTTATAAGGTTGCAAGCGAAGAAATACCCGGTCGCCTTCAAAAAATTGATGTTCTGAGCGACCTTGATGAGCTTGTTTGTTCATGTGATTTTGAGCCATAACCAAATTCTCTTTTAGGGTATGGGGAATAGACTCTCGAACTGTAAGAGTTTGGTCAACCTCTTGAATATTTGAGACACCTGGCATGTAGGAGAGAAGGAAAGGTGGATTTTTTCCATATATTGCTTCAAAAGGAGTCATGCGAGTAGCGGTAAGGTAACAAGTGGTCTACCACCATTCAACTAATGGTAACCATTGATCCCATTGATTTTTCCTTTCAGAGGAAAAACACCTCAAATAAGCATCCAAACACTTGTTGACAAATTTAGTTTGACCATCAGTTTGGGGATGATAGGTTGTGCTGAGATGCAATTGGGTGCCCTATAGCCTAAATAGTTCTTGCCAAAAATTGCTGGTGAAAGTGGGGACTCGATAAGAAAAAATAGAATGAGGCATGCCATGAAGCTTGAAGACATGATCCATGAAAAGTTGAGCCACAATGGATGCAGTAAATGGATGTTGCAGAGCACAGAAATGAGAATACTCGGAAAGACGATCAACTACCACTATGATGACTAACTTATTTCTTGATTTAGGTAACCCCACAATGAAATCCATAGAGATGTCTCTCCAAATAAAGGGTGGAATTGGAAGTGGTTGAAGTGTGTCAGGGGATTTGATTGTTTCTCCCTTGTTGCATTAACAAAAATCACATTCGGCCACAAAAGTGTGAACATCCTTTTTTATACCATCCCAGAAAAAAGAACATTTGACCCTGTCATAGGTTTTGGTAAGCCCCGAGTGCCAAGATGTGGGAGTAGCATGAAGCTCGGAAAGCACTGTGGATTTAAGTTGTGACTGTTTACTTAAATACAAATGGACTTTCTAGTGAACCTCATCATTGTGCCAAGAGTACCTTGGGGAAACTGGAGAATTGTCTTGCAACTGTAGGATCAGGTGCGAAATTTTAGGATCTTATAGCCATTCCTGGAAAACAGCTTGGAGCCAATCTGGGACAATGAAGGATAGGGAGAAAAGGGACCCTTCATATTCATATTTTCAAGAAAGAGCGTCAACAACCAAATTTTATTTTCCTTTCTTGTAAATGATCTCATAATCATATCCAAAGAGATTAGTTATATATTTTTGTTGCTCTGGAGAGGAAGGTCGTTGCTCCAAAAAATACTTGAGGATTTGATGATTTGTCTTAATTTGGAAGCGTTGTCCCAAGAGATAAGGGCGCCATAGATATACTGGATGCATAATAGCCAACATTTCCTTTTCATAGATTGATTGGCCCAAATGGTAGTCTGACAATTGTTTGCTAGTAAAGGCCAAAGGTATGCCCTCTTGCATAAGGACTGCTCCAATTCCTCTCTCGTAGGCATCACATTCTAGGACAAAGGTATTTGTGAAATCAAGAATGGACAAGATTGGAGTAGTGCATATAACCTCATTCAATGCTTGAAAGGCCTAATTAGTTGTGGGAGTCCAAGTGAAAGAATTATTTTTATGTAGAGTGGTGAGAGGTGCCACAATATTGCCATAATTCTCAACAAACTTACGATAATATCATGTTAAACCCAAAAAACCATGCAAGATTTTGATAGTCTTGGGGCGAGGCCAATCCTACATGGCTTCAATCTTCTTAGGATCCACCCAGACACTATCCTTGCCAACAATATGACCCAAGTACTCAAATTTTGAGGCACCAAAGGCACATTTAGAGTGTTTTAGGAAAATTTGATGCTGAGAGAGTAGATGAAGAACTTGATCCACGTGGGCAAGATGGGATTTCCAAGTTTTACTATAGATGAGAATATCATTAAATAAAACTAAGACAAAATAACGAAGAAAAGGATGAAGAAATGATTAATGAGGCTTTGGAAGGTGGAGGGGGAATTACATAGGCCAAATGGCATGACCAAGAACTCATAGTGACCCTCATGAGTTCGGAAAGAATTCTTGGGGATGTCAATGTATTGCATACGGATCTGGTGATAGCCTAAATCTAGATCAAGTTTGGTGAAATACTGAGCACCACTCAACTCATCCAAGAGATCATCAATGACATGAATGGGAAGCTTGTCCTTGATGGTTAGTTTATTGAGGAAACAAAATTAAAGACACATGCTCCAAGTACCTTCTTTCTTAAGTACCATGACCACATGAGAAGAATAAGGGATGGTACTGGGGAGGATAACACTCGCTTGGAGCAATTCCTGCACGATTTTATCAATTTCATTCTTTTGGGAAAAGGGATGACAATAAGAGAGAACATTGGGAGGAAGACTGCCAGGAACAAGGGGTATGGAATGATCATGAAAACCATGAGAAGTCGGAAGTCCCTGAGGAGTGGAAAAAATGGCTTGGTGTTTGGAGAGAATAGATTGGAGGTCAAGATGCACAGAGGGTGTCTCAACCGTGTGAATAGAATGGAGTTGAGAAATAATACCAGAGTGGCCTATCTTGTGGATTTTTTCTGTGCAATGGGAACTGATGATCTTAGGAGAACCAACTGTGAGACCTTGGAAGTGATACCTTTGTCCCTCCTATTGGAATTGCATGGTTAATTCCTTAAAATCCAAAAGAATGGGACCTAAAGTGAATAACCATTCAACACCTAGAATAATGTCACACTCGCCCATTTTGATGGAAAACATATGAAATTTTAGGTGGTAATGTCCAATATGAAGATGTACATTTTCACAACTCCCACCACATTTAATGGACCCACCATTGGCTATCATGATTTGAAAGTTATTGATGACACAGATATAGGAATTGGTTTCCTGGGCAATGTGATGATGGATTAAATTGTGGGTGCTACCATTGTCAACCAGGATGATGACCTTCCTATTCTTAATATATCGAATGATCTTGAGGGTTTGGGGAGTAGAGAAACCAGTGAGATCATGCAGAGAAATGAGTGGTTCAACTTTAGGTGGGTCGGCAGAGTCCAAGGTAGCATTGGGAAGGAGGGGATCTTCAACAATTGGAACTGTCACATCTTCTTTAGGAACATCTTCGGAAATGGCCATAAAAAGATTTTGTTCCTTACACTTGTGCCTTGAAAAATATTTTTCATCACAATTATAGAAAATAACCTTCAATTGGCATTCAACCATTTCATCCCTAGTTAATTTCTAGACCTTGAGGGGGGTGACACGGCGGTTAGGATTAGTGGGGAGGGTTTTTTTTTCTTGGAAAAAACTACTTGTTGGGCTTCTTTATTATGTTTAGTGGCTTCCAACCAATTCAAAGGGAGGGCCATGAGAACTTGCGATCGTATTTCATCCTTTAGGCCACTGATAAAACATTCATGGAAGAAAGCATCTGACATGTCCTTGGTTCGAAAGGCCAAATGCTCAAAAGTAGATATAAAGTCTTCCACTTTGCTTGACTGTTTCAACTTGGTCAAATGACTGAGATAGTGGGTATAGGTATTAAAGAGATCATAGAGCTCAACAATGAACCAGGTCCAGGAAATATACCCTTGACGTGAATTTTTATGCCAGGGCCACCATTTCCATCATTCAGGATCTATATAGAGGACAACATAGCGAAGTTTGGCCAATTCATCAGTAATACCATGAAGAGAAAAATAATTCTCCATTTGAGTGACCCAATCCGTAGGATCAGAGCCATCAAATTTATTGAAATCGACATGGGGAAGACAAGGGTCATGCTAAAAGGAGTTGGATTGAAAATGCAGAGAATGAGAGGATTCAACAGCATCGGGTTGGTCCGAGGAGGAAGGACCCAAAGAGAAGTTCAACAACTGGTTGACAACAAACTAGAGGGTGTTAAATTGGTTCATGAATTTGGCATCCATGGTGTCAAATTTGTGCTTGACGTGGGTTTCTAATTTTTCAAGGAAGGAATTGATAGAGGAATTTTCATAGCTCACTTGATTGATGGAAGCTTGCAGGTCTTGGTTGCGAGTGGTGGCCATTTGGAGAGGGGAAGTACAGGTAAGGAAAAAATGCGTGGGTGGGACCACCAAAAGGACTTATAAGTGATAGTTACCATGAAGATCAAGGAAAGAAGAGAATAAAATGGAATAGGTGGAAAAATGGGGAAGATGAGAGGGGCTTGGGTCCACTGGAAAAAAATGTTAAAAATGAAAGGTATGACTACGATTAGGGAGAAAAGAGGAATCCAATGGGATAGGTCTCAAATAATGGTGCCAACAGGATCCAGACTTTTTTTTTTACTCCTGCAGAGTTATACTCCGATTTGAAGAATACTGCAGTGACAAAATGCCCAACTACTTAGCAGGAAGAAATGTGTAGTAATTTTGAACCTCGAATGCAGGAGACACAGTTGCACAGCAATAGATCTTGTTTGTTCTATTTGTGTTTCCATCCCAAGGGTCAGGGTATTCAAGGGTTCTATAGAAACTGGTTTTCCCTTTGCTATAGATCTTTGATATACGTGCAGGGTCCAATAGTAGTACTCGGCCCAATATCTCAGGGCACTGACTAAGGAGGCTAGATCGTGCCCTTAGTCCTACTACCCGACCACCCAGGTACTAGAGAGTATCTTCCTGAGTGTTTTTCTCAGTGGCACTACAATAGTCAGGAGGCCGATCGATTTATCTATGGAGGGCTTAGGGAGATCTAGGTCAATCGGTTTATCTATGGAGGGCTTAGGGAGATCTAGGTTGATCTGTATACAAGTGTTGTCTAATGTGCTACCACTCGAAAGGGTACCAACAGGGGTTACAAGGGTGGCCAACAAATGTGCGCTTAAGTACCACCTCTATTTCCTGCATGTAGGAATTTCTGACCATGGGTTTATGTGCATAACGAAAGATCTCTGTAGCTTTAAGACGCCAAAATACGTCTCTACCCTGAAAAAAAATAAAAAAAATTAACCCACATATTTCTACCAAGGAAAGTGCTCTGATACCACTTGTAGTATTCCAGTTATAAAATAGTATGAAGAACATAAATAATTAGCTATAAATGGAATAGTAACAATTATATAACCAAAACAATACCACAATAATACCAGAATAATACCAGAATAACACCAGAAAGAGAACTTTGATTACCGAGAGAAATGTTCACTTACCTCTTCAAAGGGGAAACCTCCAGTAGAGAAGAGCTCTATTACAATAAAATCCAAGATAAAACTTCTCATTCCCTCTACTCTTATTTATACTAAATCTATCTATCCAAAAAAACAATCTAGAGGAAGATCCTTCTAGAAGAGGAAGATTCTATTAGGTCTTCTTACAATTGATTTATTCCTCCTTATTTCTAGGCCTTATTAATATTGACCTTTATTACATGGAAATATATTATTCTACCCACTTAAGGGTTTAGGTAGGTTAGGTCCCTAGCACTTCAATAAAAGCATCTACTCAAGAGAAGACAGTTCCTCATATGTTGAAGATGATGATAGTGAAAATGAATCAGAAAGAGTGCTCTTCATGGAAATGGAAACTTAGAAAGGAAACGAGGAAGATTATGAAGAAGGTGAAGTAGATATAGAAGAATAACTAATCAACGCCTTAAGTGAGATAAAAAGAGAAAGGAAGAAAATAAAGTCATTCAAGGAAGAATTGATAAAACTAAAGGAGAGTTCTCAAAATCCCAAAGAATTTGATCATTTAATAACCAAGGTAAAAAAGTAGAAAAGAGAGAAAATATATTGACAATGTTGGTTGTGGAGCCTAATTATCTTCCTGTTTCATAGTTCTTTGTTTTCAACCGTGTTTATACCCCATGAATATTGTACACCCCAGAATAGTATACACCCCTCCACGCGAGGGGGGTTGCAGGGGGGGCTTTCCCCCTTTTTGGGGTCTGGGGGCAAGAGGGCACTCGAAGGAAAAATTACCTTGTAAATGTATATTGTAATGTCATAGTAAATATGGACCGTTCATTTTAAGGTCACATATCTCATGGTAGAAGTTATGTTAGGTATTTTTTCCCTAGAAGGAAACCTTAGTTTATGAGGGAATTGTATTGTGGCTAGGATCATGGTGAATATTATATTATGAGAGAAGATATTGTGAGAGAAAGAAGAGGAATTTATAGTGGGTTTGTTTTAGGTTGTATCCCTTCATTTGTTGGATAATAATAAAGGAAGGACCTAAAAATTTCTCTAGTGGATGTAGCCCACATTGGGTGAACCACGTATATCTGTGTCTCTATTGTATTGTGTATCTTTTGTGTTTTATTTTTCACATTTTTATTATTGTATTGCTCTGTGATCCTGTCAATCTAAAAACTAGTATCAGAGAAAAAGGTAAATCATAGGAAAAGAGGGTTCTTGGTTCGAGTGGGAGAAATGGTGGAAGATGGAAAGTTTAGGGTCAAGAAATTTATTGGCCAAAACTACCTGTTATGGAAGATGCAGATGGAAGATTATTTATATCAGAAGGTTCTATTCCTTCCATTGGGTGGAATAACAAAGAAGTCAACGGCCATGAAGGATGAAGAATGGGAGGTTCTTGACATAAATGCACTAGGAACGATACGGTTGAGCCTAGCAACGTCGATGGCTTTCAATATTTCAAAAGAAAAGACAACGAAGGAGTTGATGGAAACATTGGCTAAACTATATGAAAAACCCTTAGTGTCCAATAATTTATTTATAATGAAGATATTATTTAATATGAATATGTCAGAAGGTGGGTCTGTTGCATATCATTTAAATAAATTTAATCGGGTTACTAATCAGCTAAGTTTTGTAAAAGTGGACTTTGATGATGAGGTAAGGGCTCTTCTAATCATGTGCTCATTGCCAAAAAGTTGGAATGGCTTGGTCATGGATGTAAGTAACTTTGTCTCTGGTTCAAACACTTTAAAATTTGATGATGTTGTTGGTGTTATCCTTAGTGAGGAAATGAGACAGAAAATCACATGTGATACATCAAGTAATGTGTTAAACATGGAGAAAAAGGGAAGATAAAAGAATAGAGGAAAGGGCTCAGGGTACCATAGGAATTATAGGAAGGGTAGATACAAATACAGAATGGGAAAGATAGAGTGTTGGGTGGGAAGAAAGTACATCTGAAGAAAGACTATAGAGCTTCAAAGAAACAAAGAGATGGAAAACGAGAGAAAAATGAGAAAGCAATTGTAATAGGTGATGTGTTACAAGATGCTTTAATTCTTTCTGTAGATAATATTTATGAGTCTTGGGTAGTATATTCAGGGGCTTCATTTCATGCCACACCCCATAGGAAACATTTTATATATTATGTTCAAGGGTATTTTGGACAGGTTCATTTGGGTGATGATACATCATGCAAAATTGTAGGAATGGGAAAGGTAAAATTAAAGAAAAGGAATGGAAACCAATGGTTGTTGAAAGAGGTAAGACATATTCTAGATCTAAGGAAAAATATAATTTCAATAGGGAAATTGGAAAGTGAAGTTTGTATATCTATATTTATAGATAAGGTGTGGAAGGTCACCAAAGGATCACCAGTGATAGAAAAAGGAGATAAGGTAGGTACATTCGATTTATTTATTGGTAATAATGACTCTTCTATCTCTTTAGCTTCTATAAGAGTGGATACATCACTCTGGCATCATAGGCTTGGACACATGAGTGAGAAGGGGATGTAGATACTTCACAAAATAATTTTGTTGCCAGATATTAAACAAATTGATTTGGATTTTTGTGAGCATTGTGTTTATGGAAAATAGAAGAGAGTCAGATTTCTCAGAGTCAAAAAAGAAAAGAAGAGTGAAAGTTTAGAGTTTGTGCATACAGATGTATGGGGACCAACTCAGGTATCATCTCTTAGTGGCTCTTATTATTATGTTACTTTTATTGATGATGCAACTAGAAAAAAAATGGTTTATTACATTCAACAAAAATCTGATGTTTTTGACACTTTTAAGAAATGGAAAGCTTTATATGAGAATGAGACATGAAAAAGGTTGAAGTGTCTCGGATCAGATAATGGAGGTGAATATTGTAGCAAGGAGTTTGATTATTACTATTCATACCATGGGATTCATAGAGATAAGATAGTTCCAAGAACACCACAAGAAAATGGTGTGTTAGAAAGGATGAATAGGACAATCATGGAGAGTGTAAGGACTATGATATTGCATGTTGGTTTGCCCTTACAGTTTTAGACAGATGTTGTAGATATTGTTGTTTACTTAATAAATAGAGGACCTTCAATATATTTGGATGGTGTAATTTCAGAGGAGGCATGGACAGGTAAAAAGGTAAACTATTCTTTTTTGAAGACTTTCATTTGTGAAGAATTTGTCCATATTGATAAAGAAAATAGAACAAAGCTTGAGGCAAAATCCAAGAAGTGTAGCTTTATTGGATACAATGTTAATGATTTTTTTTATCGCTTATGGGATTATGAAAATCAAAAGATCATTAGGGGTAGAGATGTCATATTCAATGAGAAGTTCATGTACAAATATCATTTGCATGGAAAGAAATAGGAAAAAGAAAAACTAGAATACACAGTGCTTGTTGAGATCACTGGAAAAGAAATTCCAAAGGTACCAGAAAATCAAAATGTACAAAAACATGAGAAACATGTACCTAAAACTCCTGCAAGTGTTGTTAGAATATATACTAGGTTAAGTATACCCTATGAATGATACTCTCCTTCATTTTATTATTTATTGTTGACTGGTTTTGGTGAACTAGAATGTTATGAAGAGGCAATGTAGGCAGACACTAAAAGGAAGTGGGAGCAAGGAATGAAAGAGGAAATGTATTACGTGGTAAATAAACAAACTTGGGATTTGGTTCAGTTGCCTGCAGAAAAAAAGGGCATTGAAGAATAAATGGGCTTACATGTTGAAGGAAGAAGATGGAGGAAAAAAATAGTACAAGGATAGACTTGTTGTAAAGGGGTTTGCACAAAAGAAAGGTATATATTTTGATGAAATATTTTCTCATGTTTTTAAAATGAATTCAATTAGGACTATTTTAAGTCTTGTGGTAGTAGAAGATTTACATATTGAACAATTAGATGTAAAAACAACTTTTCTCCATGGGGATTTGGAGGAAGAGATTTATATGCAGCAACCACAAGGGTATGAGGTCAAAGGGAAGGAAAATTTGGTATGCAGGTTGAAGAAGAGATTGCATGGCCTAAAGAAAGATCCAAGGCAATGGTATTCTAGGTTTGATAGGTTTGTGATAGAACAAGGTTATAGTAGATGTCATTCTGATCACTGCGTTTATTTTAAAAATCTAGAAAATGGAAGCTATATTATCTTGCTACTGTATGTAGATTGTGTGCTTGTTGCAGGGTCTAATATGCATGATATAAATGTGTTCAAGAAGAAATTAGTTAATTCATTTGCGATGAAGGATTTTGATGCCGCAAAGAAAATCCTTGGTATGAGAATAATAAGTGACAGGAAAAATCGCAAATTGACATTGTCTTAGGGTGAGTTCTTAGAGAAGGTGTTGGAGAGGTTTAGAATGTAGAATGCAAAACCAGTTAGTACAACTTTGGCCAACCATTTCAAATTAACTAAGGAAATGTGTCCCAAGACACAAGAGGAGATAGAATACATGTCCAGGGTCCCTTATTCATCAACAATTGGAAGCTTGATGTATGTGATGGTTTGCACAAGACTAGATATTGCACATGCAGTGGGAGTTGTGAGCAGGTATATGAAAAATCCAGGTAAAGAACATTGGGAGGTAGTAAAATGGATTCTCAGGTATTTGAGAGGTACTACTACTCATGCATTATGTTTTGGAGGTTCATACATTGTTCTACAGGGATATGTTGATTCATATATGGCAGGTGATAAATGTAGCAGGAGGATCACCACAAGGTATGTTTTTAATGTAGGTGGGACAACAATAAGTTGGATTTCGAAAATGAAAAATATTGTTGCACTTTCAACAATAGAAGCAGAGTATGTTGCTGCCATAGACGCTAGTAAAGAAATGATTTGGTTACAAATTTTTATGGAGGAAATGGGAAAGAAGCAGGAGAATAGAAGGTTGTACTATGGCGGTGAGAGTTCCATTCATCTTGCAAATAAATCAGCCTTCCATTCAAAGACTAATAATATACATCCCAGGTTTCATTTCATACGATCTGTCTTGGAAGATGGACATTTGAAGTTGGAAAAGATAAATACTAGCTAGAATCCTGCAGACATGTCAACAAAGGGAGTAACCAGGGAGAAATTGTGTTCCTGCTCAGTTTCAGTTGGTCTTCAAGCATGAAGGTGAAGATGAGAAATTTTCCAGGTATAAGGTGGAGTATAGTATAGAAGGTAAAACATCAATGGAGTTGTTGTGATAAGTCTCCAAGTGGGATATTGATGGTTTTGGAGTCTGATTATCTTCCTGTTTCATAGGTATTTTTTTCAGCCATGTTTATACCCCATGAACATTGTACACCCACAGAATATTGTACACCCATCCACGCCAGGGGGTTGTAAGGGGGGATTCCTCCCCCCCACTGGGTCTGGGGGCAAGCGGGCCCACGGTGGGGGTTCGAAGGTGAAGCTCTCAAAGGAAAAATTTCCTTGTAAATGTACATTGTAATTTCATAGTAAATATGGACCGTTCACTATAAGGTCACAGAACTGACGGTAGAAGTTATGTTAGGGTTGTTTTCCCTAGAAGGAAACCCTCTTTTATGAGGGAATTTTATTGTGGCTAGGATCACAAATAATATTATATTATGAGAGAAGAGACTATGAGAGAAATAAGAGGAAGTTACAACGGTTTTTTTGTAGGTTGTATCCCTTCATTTGTTGGATAATAATAAAGGAAGGACCTGGAAATTTCTCTAATGGACGTATCCCACACTGGGTGAACCATGTATATCTGTGTCTCTATTTTATTGTGTATCTTCTGTGTTTTTTTCCTTCATTTGTCTTATTTTATTGCTCTGTGATCCTTTTAATCTAATAGAAAAGTAATCTTAAGGAAATATATGAAGACTTAAATAGGATTAAAGCATAATTTGGTCAACAAGAAAGAAAACTTAAAGAAGTTATCATCTCTTTGAAAAACCAACTTGAATAAGAAAAGAGAACAAAAGAAGTAATGAAGATACAAATGATAAAGAAAGAATAAGATCATGAGAATCTTGAAGAAGAATTCATGTCATTGAGGGTTGAAGTCAACAAGATCTCAAGTTCTAGAAGACATTCGCAATAGTCAAAGGCCATGCAATGACAAGTCTGGACTAGAATACAAGCCAATTCATTTTGAGAAGGGTTCAAGCTCCATGACGAAATAAGAAGAACAAAAGAGTTATGTAGAAGTCATCAGAAGTCCCAAGCCTTCAAAAGAGAATATTTAGGTAATGGAAGAAGATAGGCCAATCAGAGGAACATGATATTAACAGTCAGCAATGGAGAGGAATGAATGAAGAAGATGTGTATTTCCAAGAAGATCTTATATATCTAGAAATCAAAGAAGATTCAATCATTATGAAGAAAAAAATAGAAGATAATATCGTGATCAACTAAGGCATGAATTCACAAGTACTACATCACAGAGAAGATCATTGGCTCCTAGGTATCAAAGTTTATTTTTTGGTCATTGTTTTACTTTAAATAACTTTGGACATAGAGACGTATATTGCAGAGCATATGGAAGAAATGTTCAAGCAATAAATTTTTGTGTGGGACACTACAATATTAAATGCTACAAGTGCCACAACTATGGACACATAGCTTGTGATTGTAGAAGCATGATGAAGTATTCCATGAGGGAAAAAACTGATATTAGGAACTATTATCACCATAACAATTTTCAGATCAGGATCCAAATTTCAGAAATTTAGCAAAATGCTATATCACTGTGGAAGTATGATAGTTTGGGGGACCAGGCTATATCCAGTGGCATATAGACAAATATAGCAGAGGCACAAAAGGTATAACTCAGCGGACCTTCTATCTTTAAGAAGCTCGGATCAACGACTAAGGCACATATTGGGGAATGAAGCAGCACGGAAGATAATTATTCGAAGGCAGGTCGGGGAAACCATTATGGTTTCGTTCATGGACGCGTGGCACTCACTCAAGTGCATCAGAACAAAAGGTGTTCTGACTAAAACCATTTATGTGGAAGCCTCGATATCACATGTCTTAAGTGTCAAATCAACAATTCGTGTAAAAGAAGTTGACGGCTAGTCAAATCATCGGATGACACTCGTTCGGGTACTTCATGTCTATCTGATGTTTGTTGAATGTTTCCGGATGACGAACTCAAAGGATAATCATTTGAAATGGATTGGACAAGTATGGAAAATCAACGTACTCATTAGTAATCCTTTCAGTAATTCATGATTGGAAATCAATAACTATCAATCTTCAGGCATGGGTAGCGTTATTCTGCTCACGGTGATCATCGTCTCATTCGTGAATGAGGAAATATTAAGTTGTTCCAATTCTCTGTGTGTTGTAGAATTAAGGAGGGTGAAATCATGGCCTCTGAGGATAGTGAGAATGTGAATAGAACAGTGTCTAGCACAATGGTTTTCTCGACTAATGTCCCAATCTCGTCAATAAGAAAGAAAGAAAAGTGGGTTGCGCAGATATTAGCAATGAAATTCCATATAGAACCCATGATTGAACCAGGACAAGGGGTCCAATTAAAACCTATTATGAGGGGCTTAATCATCAATGAGCATGTGGAAGAGCCCTATAGGCGAGTGGTGAAAAAGAAAAGAAGCAAATGACAGAAAACTGAAATCAAAGCAGAGATGATGGTAAATATTGGAGACAACCAATGTGCCTGGTTGAGTACTCTGAAGGAGGAAAACGCCTAGCTGAAATGAATTCCTAGGAAGATCATGTACGTCTCAACAAATTTTGGAAAGATGGCAACCAAAGAAAGGGCTCCAGTTATGACAGGCCTGTTCGTAACAACCTCTTTGAAATAAGATAACGGTTATTATAAATCATTCCTTTTTTGTAACTTATTTCTATTTTTAGAATCATGGGGAAGTCTAAACGTTTCGGATTCCACAAGTAATTCCCCTATATATGTATTACCTGGAAGATATGAAGGCATGGAGAAAAGGGGAGCCTACCCTCTGTGCAGGAAAAACTTTGTAAATTTTGGGGCTTGAATGAATATATGAATGCAAAGGCAGATTTTGAAATATTCACAAAAATATTCTAACTGGTGGTGTTATGAGTCTCATTTTCTCTTATAGTATGTGATTCCTGTTATTCTTTATTTCATCTTCACTTTTCCTCTATCTGAATTGAAAGATCAAAGGGCCCAGAATTCATTATTTAATGCTCTCGGCTTAGCAATTTAGATTGTGTTTATATCTTCCCAACTGTTTCAGAATTCATTTAAGTAATTCTCTGACATGGTTATTTGTTCTCTTCATCTTCCTACCATCTCTTTATTTCAAGAATAACTCAGATTCATCGCCTTATTTGGCCTTTTCCTCGGGATAGTTTTAAAACGTCTGAAAATTCATTCTCCATTCCTAACTCCATAGCCCAAATGTTGTCCTCCTTTCTTCAACAATCTTATGAAACCCTCCCTCCATGATGCAGGAGCATCAGAGAAACAAGTGAACGCGAAGGCAGAAGACAACTGGGATGAATTCCATCACATTTTTCGCAGATGTTGAAAATGTTTGAAATGTTTTTGAAAGTTTGGATGCACAGACATTAATGAAATAGTTAAGAAGGCATACTTCCATATTGTAAACAGATCTTGAGCGATCTGCTCTCATCTGTAGGATGTAGAGGCATTAATGCATATTTAATGAAAGTATGTAGATTTAAAATTCTAGATTATACAGTTTTAGGAGCTGGAGGGAAAACGACTATAGACCCCCTCATTCTTTGTATCATTGTATCAATCAGAGATTACAAGAAGAAGCACATTAGCATAGAGGAGAAGCAGAGAGTTGTAGAGAATAAACCATGTACAGAAGTTCTGAAATTAATATATGAAGCTTTGATTCAGACTCGTGGTGTTATAATGCTTTCTGTGTATACATGCTAAATGCTATGCTTATGGTTGTTTTTCTCTTTCTATTGTGAATTTGTTGTTATGCTATGTATGTATGATTTCATGTCAAGTGTTTGAAGTCTGAGAGAGAGAGAGTAAGGGAATGACTTTCAATTGTTTGTCTTCCTGAGTGAGGGTTCCTGCAAGGAGTGCAGTGGAAGTGTCTACAAGGTGTACAATGACAGGTGTTCAGAGTTTATCTCTGAAAAGCTCAGGAGGGATACCATTGTTCTCATTCCAGTAGAAGTGCAAGACAAGCACAGAAGCCGTGCAAGGTGCACGCAGGTTGGTCGAGACCTCAGAACTTATGAACTAAGGTTGACAGATCAAAGGACTGTTGTCGCAATGAGAGTCACACAAAGTCAAGAGATTCAAATACTCAGAGGTATTTGAAGGATTATTGCAAGGAGTGTGTGCAGGAGTCTTCTTGAATATTTGAGTTCGTGAAGAAAGCTTAGAAGGGTTAGGGCCTTGGAATTATTCAAGAGGAAGCAAAAATCACAAGTAGTTCTTAAAGAGGTTAAATCCCAGAGGAGTATCATAGGTTTGCTTTGAGTCGGAGGTTCTTTGAAGAGAGATTGAATGGTCTGAATTCTCCGAGGAGAACTCCCGAAATAGTGGGGACCGTAGGATCAAGGAAAGCTGCAGGTGGGTTAAGTGTTGTATAGATCTATTCTCTGAAATGTAGAACCGATGTGGACCATCGATCGAGATCTGTCCTGGCCGTCAGATCATTTTGGGAATTCAGAGTTCGGGAGCCCAAAGTGTAAGCCAAAATACTTGGTTGGTCAAGTTCCCAAAACGCGAAAGGGGGTTTCATGTGTGAAGTCAAATTGTGACGATTTTGGGAATTTAGAACTTTGAAGTTCAGGGTTTCTGAAGTCTTGAGGACAAGTGATCGAGACTCAGCAAGGAGGAAAGTTCGAAATGAAAAGTCGCAGTAGAATATTTGTCAGCATTTTCGGGAATCAAGTTTTCGGCATTCCCATGGACAAGGGACAGAACACTCCACATCAGAAATACCAAAATCGTGAAATAAGAAGGAAATTTGGGGAAGTGTGTTTCGACATTTCGGCAAATCAGGGTTCGGGAATTTGGGGGTCGTAGTGACACAAGGTTAGGGTCGATATTTTCGAACTCCCGATACCTGAAAACCCAAAATAGAGGGGGGCTGTCAAAAAGTGGTCCAAGTTCCGAAACTTGGAAAAGGTGATAGGTGGCAGGAGAACCACAGCCGTTAATTTTTTCTTGGAAGTGGAACACTAGTGTTTCGGTGTTTTGGGATTTGTCATATTGAGAACCCTGTTGACAAAGGAATGGGACATGGTGAAAGGAAAATCTTGAAGTCACGAAGTGTAGTAGGGCTTAGGGTGGACTTTTCAGGATTTCTACAATTCGGGTTTTGGGACTCCAGGAGTGGAGAGTTAAAGTTGCACATCATCACAACTCCTGAAATAATGAAGAGTGAAAAGCCAAAATCAATGGTGAGAAGGATCCAGATTTTAGTATTTCAGGTTTCGGAGGTTGAAGAGGTAAGGCACTCGACCACAGGATTCGCGAAATCATGAAGTCCGATATCCTGAAAGGAAAAGAGAAGATTCCCAATGTCAGTTGGGTGTTGATCGGGGAGTTTATATCGGTGAATGATCACATGGGCATAACTCAAAAGGGCCTATGAATTATACCTAGAAAGGGTGAGTGAATAGTTCCCTGGGAGGAATTTTAAGGATTCAGTCAGACTCTTAGGGCCGAAGTTGTAAGATCTTGTGCGAACTCCGGTCTGAGGGTTTGGGGTCTGCGCTAGTTGTGGTATCAGAGCATAGAAAGATTTCTTTGCTTTCTGTAGTAGGGAAAATAGGAATTTTACAGCCATGCTGCCCAGAATAAGAGACAGGCAAATACCTAACCCACCAAAGGAAAGGGAAATTCCAAGAAGAAGAGACAGGCAATTACTTGAACCGGCAAGGGAAAGAGAGATGCGTGAACTACATGCCATGCTTGATGCCATGGAGACAACATAGAGGTGCACAGTTGACGCTAGGGATATCAACAAATCAGAAAGTGAAAATGAAGCTGGGAACGAGGAAGTTACAGCTAAAGACATAGCAGAAGAACGCCTATTTAGGGTTGTTGCAAGGATAGGTACTAGAGAAAAAATGGACATTCTAGTATATGAAGGAAACCTGGATGTTGAAGAGCTTCTAGACTAGATTAGAGCTCTGGATAAATATTTTGATTATGAATATGTCGAGGAAGACAAGAAGGTCAAACATGTTGTCACAAGACTTAAAGGACATGCAGCATTGTGGTGGGATGGACTACAAGCTGACAGATGTTGCAAAGGCAAGCAAAAAATCAAGAGCTAGGATAGAATGGTTGCAAAGCTAAAAGAAAAATTCATACCCAAAGATTATCAAATTACTTTGTTTTAGAAAATGCAGAATTTAAGACAGAAGTTGATGTCAATGAAAGAGTACACTGAAGATTTCTACAAGATCAACATCAGGACAAGTCATTGGAAAAGTGATGATGAAAAAGTTTCCATGTATATGAATGGTCTACGATATGACATTCAGGATGAGATGAGCATGATGACCCTTAGGAATGTGGAGGATGCTTATTAGATGGCTCTGAAAGATGAAGAGAAGCTGAGCCGAAAGCAAGGTCAAAGAGGCTGAGGCAGAAGTCAAGCCAGAGGAAAAACAATTGCCCAAGACAAGAATCAAAAACCTAAAGAAGAGTGGAAGAGACCTTAAACTCAACCTGAGAGAGGTGGAAGCTCACGGAGAGGACAGTATGCTGATAGAAATACTTTTCCTCGAACCAGAGGAAGAGGAAGAGGCAGAGGTGGAGAAATAAAATGCTTTACCTGTGGGAAAAATGGACATAAATCCTATGAATGTCCCGATAAGAAGAAAGAAGGAGGTGAAACTCACATTGTCGTAGCTCAAGGATGAAATGTTGAGGCAGAGGATGCTGAAGGTTGAATATCCTTGATGATGAGAAAAGTTCTCTTAACGCCAGAGAAGGTGGCAGAAAACCCAGCCCAAAGAAATAGACTTTTTTGGACTGCTTGCAAGACCAAAGACAGGGTATGCAAAGTCATTGTGGATAGTGGTAGCATAGACAATCCCATTTCTATAGAGATGGTAGAAAAGCTAGAGCTGGAGACTATCGTACATCCAAGCCCATACAGAGTTTCGTGGCTACAAAAAGGACATCAGGTAAATGTCACTAAACAATGTTTAGTTGAATTTAAAATAGAAGGATATAAGGATGAAATATTATGTGATGTCATTCCCATGGATGTTTGTCATATATTGTTGGGTAGACCATGGCAATATGACAGGAATGTGATTCATGATGGGAAAAAGAACACATACACCCTGGAGAAGAATGGGAGAACTCACATGTTGCTGTCGATTAAGGATAAAGAAGTGAAACCTGAGGTGAGAAACACTGTACTTCTCATGAGTGGGAAGGAACTTCTTAAAGAGGTTAAGAAGAAGGAAGATACACAATTCATTGTGGTTAGGAAGCCTAGAATTGTTTTAACCAGTACAAGAGTGGATGATTTACTGGAGGAAATCCATCAGCTACTGGAAGAGTTTGCCGATATAGTAGTGGACGAACTACCTCGTTCGTTGCCACCAATCAAGAGTATAAGTCATCACATTGATCTTATACTTGGAGCTATTTTACCAAACAAAGCAACGTATAGATTGACATCATAGGAGAATGAAGAGGTCAAAAGACAAGTCCAGGATTTAGTGGACAAAGGATTGGTTAGAGAAAGCTTGAGTCCATGCGTTGTTCCAACAGTGCTCAGCCTAAAAAAATATGGAGGTTGGAGGATGTGTATAGACTCGAGGGCAATCAACAAGATTACCATCAGATATAGATTTCCATTGCTGAGGATGGATGATTTGATGGATTGCTTGAGTGGAGCAAAAAAAATTTCAAATATTGATTTAAAAAGTGTATATCATCAAATTCATATGAGAGAAGGTGATGAATGGAAGACAACATTCAAGACGAATGAAGGGCTGTATGAATGGCTTGTTATGTCGTTTGGCTTAACAAATGAACCTAGTACTTTCATGAGGTTGATGAATGAAGTCCTAAAGGATTTCATAGGAAAATTTGTCATCATATATCTTGATGATATATTGATTTTCAGTGGAACAGAAACAGAGCATTTGAAGCATTTAGCTACAATGATGACGAGATTACAACAAGAGAAGTTGTTGATAAATATGAAGAAATCATCATTCATGAAGACAGAGCTCATTTATTTGGGATTTGTTATCTCTACAGATAAGATGCAAATGGATCTGGATAAGGTGGAGGTGATTAAGAATTGGCCATCGTTGAAGAGTATATTTGAAGTTAGAATCTTCCATGGATTAGCTAGTTTCTACAGGAAATTCATCCGAAATTTCAGTGGGATTAGCGCACCAATGATGGAAATAGTGAAGAAAAGACATAAATATTTTCACTAGACAGAGGAAGCAGAGAAAAGTTTCAATCTGCTGAAAAGGAAGATTACTGAACAACCAATTCTAGTGTTGCCAGATTTCAGTAAGACGTTTCAGGTCAAATGTGACGCAAGAAGATTTGCAATTGGAGCGGTCTTAAGCCAAGATGACAGACCGATCGCATACTTCAGTGAGAAACTGAATGAATCGAAAGTGAAATACTCCACATATGACAAAGAATTTTATGCAATCATACAAGCATTGAAGAAGTGGAGGCACTATTTGGTTCCTAAAGAGTTTGTTTTGTACAGTGATAATCATGCTTTACAATTCATAACTCAACAGGAGAAGTTGAACCAAAGACATGTTAAATGGGTTGAATACATGCAAAATTTTACTTTTGTAATTAAACATATTTCTGGAACTGCTAACAAAGTTGTTGATGCTTTGAGCAAGAAATGTTTGCTTATGCAGGAATTCAGAGTCAAAACATTGGGTTTTGATAACCTCAAGGACATGTACAGAGATGATATAGAGTTTAAAGAGGCGTATGAGGCATATGAGAATCCAATTCTCAGGGACAAAAGTCAATGGACTGAATATATGATCTAGGATGGATTATTCTTCAGAGGCAATCAACTATGTATTCCAAAATGCTCCATGAGGGAGAATCTATTGAAAGAAAAACATAGTGGAGGATTGGTGAGACATTTCGGTCATGACAAAACATTCTCAAAATTAAATGGCTCATATTTTTGGCCAGGGCTGAGGACAAATGTCAAAACATTTGTGGACAAATGAAGAATTTGTCAGCACACAAAAGGAAGAAAGCAGAATACAGGGTTGTATCAGTCGTTACCCATACCTGAGAGGTCGTGGGATGCAGTGAGCATGGATTTTGTATTAGGGTTGCCAAGAACACAGAGAGGATTTGATTCAATATTTGTGGTGGTAGACAGATTTTCAAAGATGACACATTTTATACCATGTCAGAAAACCAATGACACAACTCATATTGCGAACCTGTTTTTCAAGGAAATTGTCAGACTTCATGGCTTGCCAAGGAGTATAGTTTCAAATCGAGACACCAAGTTCGTAGGACATTTATGGATTACTTTATGGAAGAAGCTGGGGACAAGTCTTTCTTTTAGCTCAGTGTATCATCCT
>SNQJ01S0026167.1:51390-82049 GCA_010110895.2 Picea sitchensis | reverse complement strand
AAATAGTCTAGATGACTATATTGATGCTACTGGGTAAATGGTATGTTTTGTGCTCAAGTCCATTACCTGTAAATACCTCTCTAGCTAGGAGGGAGTGTTAATATTATGGTAGTTGTGGGAGGTATTTACCCCCATGTGTGAACTTGATGAGAATAGAAGACTCCGGGAAGCAAGAGAAACCCTAATGAGTTGGCTAATAACCCTAGAAGCCTTGTCGGCTCAAGAAGAAAATCTATATTAGGCTATTAGCCTCCAAGAGAAGAATTCGGCCAGAATTAATAATAATATACTGAACAGACACATACCCAGAAGGAGAAGTCGGCCCCAACAAATTGGAAGGATTACTATAAATACAGGGTGCCAGTTCTCATTTGATAGCATCTCAGAATTGCAGTTTCCCAGTTGGTGCGCACTGCAGTTGCAGTTGGTGCACAGGTTTAGAGGAGGGTTGTAGGTGCAGCTGCAGCAATAGCTAGTTTCAGTATTGGCTTGAATATCTCTTGGCTAGGGTTTGGAACATCCTGATCAGTATTTTGTGATGCGATATCCCTAGGGATTGATGCGCTACTCTTTGTTTGGCTATCTAGCCTAGGGTTTGCTTCCAGAGGAATTCTCAGTCAAGGTTAAGGTGCTCGGAGGGAGGCTTCGGCCTGTGGTTGGTTGACGAGGGTATCATCAATGGTAAAATGAGCACACCATCTTCTATATTCTAACAAGGAGTGCTAGTGTAGAGGATTTTGCAGAGGCGGTGAAAGAACTTCATAACCAAGTGAAGGAACATTTGCAAAATTTGAATCAAGAGTACAAGCACAGAGCAGATCAACATAGGTGAGAACTTCAATTTGAAGTTGATGATCTGATTCTTGCACATATAAGAAAGGAAAGGTTCCCAAGGGGAACATATAACAAACTGAAGATGAAAAATATTGGACCATGCAAGATAGTAAAGAAATTTGGGGCAAATGCATATGAGATTGAATTACCCGATGGGATCAGAATTTCATCGATATTCAACATCTCAGATTTGTACCCTTATAGAGATGAAGAAGGCAGTGAACAGATAGAAGTTCAGTGGACCAAACAAATTCCTATAGCTGCAAAGCCATAGATGGAAAGTATAATTGATAAGAGGGTCAGCAGGAAGACCAAGAGGAAAGAGTATTTTGAATACTTGGTCAAATGGAAGGGACATCCAGTTGAAGATGCGAGTTGGGAGGATGAAGAAGAAATTCAGAAGCATGGACAGACCGTGCAAGAGCTCATGAATAGGAGTCCATGAAAATTTTCAAATGAGGGAGTATGATGCAGGAGCATCACAGTAGCAAGCAAGCATGAAGGCAGAAGATAGTTGGGATGAATGCCATCACATTTTTGGCACATGTTGAAAATGTTTGAAATGTTTTTGAAAGTTTGGATGTGCAAACAATAATGAAATAGTTAAGAAGGCATACTTCCATATTGTAAATAGATCTTGAGCGATCCGCTCTCATCTGTAGGATGTAGAGGCATTAATGCATAGTTAATGAAAGTAGGTAGATTTAAAATTCTAGATTAGACAGTTTTAGGAGATGGAGGGAAAATGACTATAGACACCCTCATTCTTTGTATCATTGTATTAGTCAAAGATTATAGGAGGAAGCACATTAGCATAGAGGAGAAGCAGATATTTGTAGAGAAGAACCCATGTACAAAAGTTTTGAAATTAATATATGAAGCTTTGATTCAGACTCATGGTGTTATAATGCTTTCTGTGTATACATGTTGAATGCTATGCTTATGGTTGTTTTACTCTTTCTGTTGTGTATTTGTTATCATGCTATGTATGTATGATTTCATGTCAAGTGTTTGAAGTTTGAGAGAGAGAGTAAGGGAATGAGTTTCAATTGTTTCTCTTCCTGAGTGATGGTTCCTGCAAGGAGTGCAGTGGAAGTGTTTGCAAGGTGTGCGTTGACAGGGGTTCAGAGTTTATCTCTAAAAAGATCAGGAGGGATACCATTGTTCTCATTCCAGTAGAAGTGCAAGACAAGCACAAAAGTCATGCAAGGTGTGCGCAGGCTAGTCGAGACCTTAGAACTTATGAACAAAGGTTGAGAGATTGAAGGACTGTTGTCACAGAGAGAGTCGCACAGAGTCAAGAGATTCACATACTCAGAGGTATTTGAAGGATTGTTGCAAGGAGTGCGTGCATGAGTCTTCTTGAAGATTTGAGTTCGTGAAGAAAGGTCAGAAGGGTTAAGGCCTTGGAATTATTCAAGAGGAAGCAGAAAGCGCAAGTAGTTCTTAAAGAGGTTAAATCCCAGAGGAGGATTGTTGGTTTGCTTTGAGATGAAGGTTCTTTGAAGAGAGATTGAACGGTCTGAATTCTCCGAGGAGAACTCCCGAAATAGCGGGGACCGTAGGATCAAGGAAAGTTGCAGGGGAGTTAAGTGTTGGATAGATCTATTCTTCGAAAGGCAAAACTGACGTGGACCGTCGATCGGGATCTGTCCAGGCCATCAGATCATTTCGGGAATTCAGAGTTTGGGAGCCCGAAGTGTAAGCCAAAATCCTTGGCTGGTCAAGTTCCTGAAACATGAAAGGGGTTTTCGTGTGTGAAGTCAAAGTGTGACAAGCTCGGGAATTTGGAACTTCGGAGTTTGGGGTTTCGGAAGTCTTGAGGACGAGTGATCGAGACTTAGCAAGGAGGAAAGTCCGAAATCAGAAGTCGCGACAGAATATTTGTCAGCATTTTCGAGAATCATTTTTTTGGCATTCCTGTGGACAAGGGATAGAATACACCACATCAGAAATACCGAAATTATGAAACGAGAAGGAAATTTGGGGAAGTGTGTTTCGACATTTAGGTAAATCGAGGTTCGGGAATTCGGGGGTTGTAGTGACACAAGGTTAGGGTTGAGAGTTTTGAACTCCCGATACTCGAAAACCTGAAATAGAGGGGGGCTGTTGAAAAGTGTTCCAAGTTCCAAAACTTGGAAAAGGTGACAGGTGGCAGGAGAACCACAGCCGTTAATTTTTTCTTGGAAGCGGAACACAAGTGTTTCGGTGTTTCAGGATTCAGCATATTGGGAACCCTGTTGACAAAGGAACGGGACATAGTGAAAAGAAAATCCTAAAGTCACGAAGTGTATTAGGGCTAAGGGTGGACTTTTTGGGATTTCGACAATTCGGGTTTCGGGACTTCGGGAGTGGAGAGGTAACGTTGCATGTTGTCACAACTCCCGAAATCGCGAAGAGTGAAAAGATGAAATCAGTGGTGAGAAGGGTCCAGCTTTTAGTATTTCGGGTTTCAGAGGTCAAAGAGGTAAGGTGCTCAACCACAGGATTCGTGAAATCATGAAGTCCGATATCCCCAAAGGAAAAGAGAATATTCCCAATGTTAGTTGGGTGTTGATCAGGGATTTCATGCTGGTGAATGATCACGTAGGCATAACTCAGAAGGGCCTATGAATTATACCCAGAAAGGGTGAGTGAATAGTTCCCTGGGAGGAATTATAAAGAGTCAGTCAGACTCTTAGGGCCGAAGTTGAAAGATCCTGTGCAGACTCCAGTCTGAGGGTTTGGGGTCTGCGCCACTCCACAAACCAAATCTAGCCACCAATATCCAATGAATATAAAGTGACATGAGAGAGCCCTCTATGAGTTGAGTAGGCTAGTGTCTCAGCTCTAAAGCTGGTTGAAACAATTACCTTTGTCGTTTGTCTATTCAGTTGGACATATTTACAAAGTGTTAACGTTTTGGTGCCATTGTCGGGGACGAAATTGAAAAATTTTCCCTGGGAAGAACGACATGGTTGAGTTCTAAGGTCTGAGAGAAACAGACACTTACGCACATATTGGTTGTATTCTTTCTCTGGAGACTCCACACATTAAAAAATCAATTTGAAGGTGATTCCACTGGTAAAAGAATCCATAAATTTGAATTTTCACTAGCGACTCCACTCTCAATGCAGAATCCAGCTTCCAAAATATCATTGGAGACTCCATTGTCCGAAGATGAGTTCAATATCTGTGAGGTATGCTCCAATGAATCGATCTCATATTCCTAGTTTTCCAAATCATATTCCTCACATAAATTGGCAAAAATATTTTCCTAAATTCGAAGATGGGAAAGGAAATGATGTTGCCTCGCACTTGATTACATTTCACATGCACATATGTAAGCTGGGGGTTGAATTTAATGAGGATTGTTTGATGAGAATGCTTATGGATACTTTAGAGGGGAAAGCAAGATTATGGTATGAAGGTTTAAAACTAGGCAGCTTATACTCTCTTAAATATTTTCATATAACATTCTTTAAGCATTATGGAGAATCTAATTCTTCATCATTGGTGTTTGAAGATTGTTGTGAATTTTATGAACATTTCATCAAATACCTTGAAGATGTTTTTCATGATGAAGGGTGTATGAATGATGAAATCATAGAATCCCTTTATGAATATTCATCCCAACAACAAACAATATCCCTTCCTTTGGTTGAAGGTGAAGCTGATCAAGAAATTGTTGCTGAAAGTCATTTTCCTTCCTCCGAACTTGATGAAGATATTCAACAAGATTTTCAGCAAAACAAAGTGTTTCAAGGTTGTCTTTCCCCCTCTATGAATGATATGGTTGTTCAAATTATAAGTGTCCTAGACATGGATAATGATTCTGAAACTTATTCTATGAAAACTTCCAACAATGAACAAACAAATGACATAGAGCTTCAAGAAAGAAACAAAACAACGTATGCCAATTTCCAATCAGAAATACAGAAAGATAATGAAGAGGCAATGATTTCATTTGATTCATTTGAAAATAATGGTTTTGAAAATGCATCTATGGGAACTCTAGACTGTGAAATAGTGCATTTTGTTAGATTTTCACATTTTCAAGAAGATTATGAGTGAGAACTTATTTCCATTCATTCATTTGAAAGTCAAAATGATAGTCCTCAAGCAAATTTCCAGAATTTTAATGAAACCAAATAAGAATTGTTTGATGAACAAGAGGATGCACATAATATGGTTGTCTTATTTGAAGATGTTCAAGAATGTAGGAATGTTTTTGTTGAGATGCATGGGAGAGTAGACAAACCTATTGCTTCCATTTCATTTGAAAATGTTCTAGGAACAGAAGAAATAGAGCAAAAAAAAAAACACTTATGAAAGTGGCTTGTCTTTTTGTTTTTGTTCATCAAGAAGAAATGAGTTTTCATGGTTTTCAAGATCATGTGGCCATCCTATTATAATCATCAATTAAGGAGGATTTTGTTTCATTCATAAGATCATATTTTGGATTCCATTTTTACTTTCAGCTACCATCTTTTACATTTGTCTTCCTACTTAAGAAAAATGTGATTGGAGAAAAATCGAGAAGCTAGTTGCTTGATTGGTTGCATTGGCACTTTAGCATCACTTGATTGAGTATTAGTTTCAGCATTTTTAGAGTAGGTAGGAGTGTGCAAATAAGCTTGTTGGTCAAGCATTTTTTAGTTTGGATTTCTAGTAGTATGTACAGTCAGATTTTAGCAGTGCATTCAGTGTTCAGTATCTAGTTGAGAGTAGTGTGCAGAGTTTGATTTTCAGCAAACACTGGTGACAGGATGGAGAAGGGTACACACGCATATTTTGGGAGTAGCCCAATGGATCAGGCACAGGGTCTACGAGTTCTTTGCTACCTCACAGGGAGGATAACATCCCCAGTTACAGCCAATGTTATCACCATAACAATTTTCAAATCAGGATCCAAATTTCGGAAATTTAGCGAAATGCCATATCATTGTGGAAGTATGATAGTTTGGGGAACCAGTCTATATCTAGTGGAATATAGACAAATATAGCGGAGGCACAAAAGGTATAACTCGGCGGACCGTCGATCTTGAAGAAGATCATATCAACAGCTAAGGCACATATCAGGGAATGAAGCAGCGCAGAAGATAATTATTCGAAGGCGGGTCGAGGAAACCATTATGGTTTCGTTCATGGATGCATGGAACCCGCTCAAGTGCATCAAAGTGAAAGGTGTTCTGCCTAAAACCATTTCCACAGAATCCCCAATATCACGTGTATTAAGTGTCAAATCAATGATTCGTGTAAAAGAAGTTGACGGCTGGTCAAATCACCGCATGACACTCGTTCGGGTACTTCATGTCCGTGCGAAGTTTGTTGAACACGACCGGATGATGAACTCAAAGGCTAATCATTCAAAATGGATTGGCCAAGCATGGCAAATCAACATACTCGTCAGTAATCCTATCAGTAATTCATGATTGGAAATCAATAACTATCGATATTCAGGCATGGGTGGCGTTATTCTTCTCACGGTGATCATCGTCTCATTCGTGAATGAGGAAATATCAAGCTGTTCCAATTCTCTGCATTCTGTAGAATTAAGGAGGGTGAAATCATGGCCTCTGAGGATAGGGAGATTGTGAATAGAACAGTGTCCAGCACAATAGTTTTCTCGACTAATGTCCCAATCTCGTCAATAAGAAAGAAAGAAAAGTGGGTTGCACAGATATTAGCAACGAAATTCCATACAGAACCCATGATTGAACCAGGAGTAGGGGTCTGATTAAACCCTGTTATGAGGGACTTAATCATCAATGAGCACGTGGAAGAGCCCTACAGGCAAGTGGTGAAAAAGAAAAGAAGAAAACGACAGAAAATTGAAATCAGAGCAGAGATGATGGGAAACATTGGAGACAACCAATGTGCCTGGTTGAGTACTCTGAAGGAGGAAAACGCCTAGCTGAAATGAATTCCCAGGCATATCATATACGTCTCAGCAAATTTTGGACAGATGGCGACCAAATAAAGTGATATAGTTATGACAGGCATGTTCGTAACGACCTCTTTTAAATAGGATAACGATTATTATAAATCATTCCTTTTTTGTAACTTATTTCTATTTTTAGAATCATGGGGAAGTCTAAAATTTTCAGATTCCACAAGTAATTCCCCTATATATGTATTACCTAGAAGATATGAAGGCATGGAGAACAGGGGAGCCTGCCCTCTGTGTAGAAAAAACTTTGTAAATTTTTGGGCTTGAATGAATATATGAATGCAAAGGCAGGTTTTGAAATATTCACGAAAATATTCTAACTAGCATTGTTACGAGTCTCATTTTCTCTTATATTATGTGATTCCTGTTATTCTTTATTTCATCTTCATTTTTCCTTTGTCTTAATTGAAAGATCAAAGGGCCCATAATTCATTATTTAATGCTCTCGTCTTAGCAATTTAGATTGTGTTTATATCTTCCCAACTATTTCAGAATTCATTTCAGTAATACTCTGACATGGTTATTTGTTCTCTTCATCTTCCTACCATCTCTTTATTTCAAAAATAACTCAGATTCATCACCTTATTTGGCCTTTTCCTATGGATAGTTTTAAAATGTCTGAAAATTCATTCTTCATTCTTGACTCCATAGCCGAAATGTTGTCCTCCTTTCTTCAACGATCTTATGAAACCCTCCTCCCACAAACCAAATCTAGCCACCAATTTCCAAAGAATATCAAGTGACATGAGAGAGCCCTCTCTGAGTTGAGCAGGTTAGTGCCTCAGCTCTAAAGATGGTTGAAATAGTTACCTCTATCGTTTGTCTATTTGGCCGGACAGATTTACAGAGTGTTAACAGGAACAATAAGGTTTGGAGAAGAAATGAAGAAAAAAAAGAGAAAGTGAATGAAGAGTGGGTGAATGAAGAACTCCCATAGATCATACTCATGGGATTTACAGAATATCATTATGAATCTATAAGAAAAGTGGAAGATATTGAGATTCAGAATGATGATCCTACTGTAAAGAAGTTTGAAGTATTCTTCTAATCCAACCAACTTAGAGACTCCTAGCGATATGAATGTTGAAGAATGGGATTCTAAGTAGTAGCTATTACATATCATAAAACTATCTTTCGGGCAATTTGAAGTGCTTGTTTTCATATTTTGAAAGACAAATTTAGAGTAGTATGATGGCGGAGGTATGAAGAAGTCATCTAGAAGTTACAAAGAATATCATTGACGCACTCTTGAGGCAGTGATTCATAATTGTATAGAGGATTCTAAGCAGGGATACATTTAGCACATATTCAAGAATGTGTACTTGTTGCAAATATGTAGAATTTGATTTGCAGATTGAGAAAACTAGTGGACATATTTGATTCAACTTGAGAAATAGGAATGTGTAGTGATCAATTGTAGTACATTCAAAGAATTGTTTAGAATAGTAAAGTGATATATGGGTCAGCATCGTGTGCAATTGAGTAGTAGAGGCATGGAAAATTGTTATGAAATATGGACAAAGATGATTTCATGAGATATTTGGAAAGTATAGAAGACTATACTTGACATGAGCTGGAGAAGATATATGATAGTGGATGTAAGAATGAGCTTGGAAGGAATTGCAGAAAGGAAGATGGACTCAGAAGCAGATCATATTGATAGGTAAAAGCAACTAGGAAGGTAAGCAATGAATGGAAAAACCAGACAGAGAGAAACAATCAAGAATATTTATAATATCAAGAGAAGATTATGATTATGTTTATGTCATTGATGTCAGTTCAGTGAAGATAACAATCCATGAAGATGTGAATTCCAGTGATGAAGAAACATTAACATGAATGATTTTCATATACGTCAGTAGATTAAAATACTAGGAAGAACCAATGAAAACGAGAACTGGAAGAGAGGAAATAAATCATATACAAGAAGCCCCACATTGATCTACACAAAATCTTGAAAAATAAGACAAAGGGAGAGGAATAATCAGAGGGAGTTACCCTTATTATCAAAGGGGAAGAGAAAGATCGAGAGAGAAAGATAATAAGCATGAAGATAGGGGGAGAAGCCCCAAAAGTGATTTACCCTTTTCCATTGATGTCAAATGGGGAAAGAAACATTAATAGATAAATATCATGATCAATGTCACAGTGTGAGTATGAGTGTTTCCATTAATGCCAAAGGGGGAGATTGTTGGAAAATTGGTTGTCATTGATTTCAACTCTAGAAAACATATAGAAGCCTCTAGAAGTGATGGGTGTATTTGAATAATTCTCCAAAGTGGTCCCCTTATGGCATATCATTAAGCAAGGCCCTTGTGGGAATATTCTTTGAAGAAATATAGAAGAATCCCAAAGGTGTGGTCATGAAGACCGAATTTGTTTGAGATAAAAGAGGATCATGGACTCTGCAAATGCATTTAAAACTTGCATAGATGGATAGTCCTCATCATGCCATTTTCAATGGTAGGTGGTACACCACGTGGTTTGTTACGGTTGAGAAGTTATGCCCTCTTAAAGAGGAAGCCCCAAAGTATGTTCAAGAAGTCTTGAATATATGGATAAGAAGTTACAAGTTGACCCCAAAATTAATTAAAAAAACAAAAGTTGTTGCAACTAAAAATTGTAGGTCACCCCTAAAGTTATGAAAGGAAGGTACTTGAAAATGTGTAAATACACATAAAAAAGCCTCTCATTTTTAAAATTCATCAAGAAAGGATATGATCTATCAGTGAAGATGAGGTAGCGAATCTGAGGAAGCGAAGGAGTGAAAAGGGAGAAAGTTTCAAAGTTGCAGAAGGAGAAGGGTTTCTGAATACCCTAATTGAGTAGGCCATCTCGGGTCAGATGCAGGGTGTCTAGAGAGGACCCCTCGAGTTTCACAATAGTTTTGACATGAGGCACCATGAGATGACCAGTGTTGTCTAGCAAGGCTATGGAAAATCTTGATGAAGGTGCTATCTTTGTAGATGCTTTGAGATATGATATACCAGGTTTTACATGAATAAAGGTATGATTTATATGTGTTGTTGATGTTCATATCTTGATGGTTATGGTATATTCTTAAGACATATCATGGAGGTCTTTGGGACATGGCTAGAGGCATAGCTTGGTGATTTTTTGGTATATGATTTGAGGTGTATCTTGGGTATCTTGGTACATGGTTTGGCATATGTCATGGATGTTTTGGTACATTCTTAAATCACATCTGGGATGATATGGTGTATGTTTGAGGTACATCTTTTGGTACATGGTTGAGGAATATCATGAGTGATATGACATATGATTGAGGTATATCTTGGTACATGGTTGATGAATGTTATGACACATGTTTGAGGCATATATTTGGTACATGGTTGATAGATATTATGACACATGTTTGAGGCATGTCTTTGGTACATGGTTGATGGATATTATGGCACATGTTTTAGGAATTTATTTGGTACATGGTTGATGGATGTTATGGCACATGGTTTATGAATATTATGGAACATGGTTTGTGGATTTTATGGCACATATATCTTGGCACATGGTTTGATGCATATCTTGGTGATATTGGGCATATGGTTGAGATATATTATTGGTGATATTGGTAGATGATTTATGTGAGTGGATATGGTTTTGTTCATGATGATGTTGATGATTAGATATTGGTATCAATGATAGTTACAGGGAATGTGACAATGAAAGTGACAGAGAAAGTGAAAAACACAGTGACAGTGACAGGTTGATTATCAGTGACAATTTCAGTGACCGGTTGAGTCTCCATTTATATTTTAGAGAGGAAGGAAGGGGAAAGGAAAGGGGGTCGTAGCATCCCTCTAGTTGGATATGGATAATACTAGGATTCGGATATTCCTTCAGGTTGGATCCTGTAAATCAGGAGGTTGAAGCCTCCTTCCAGTTGGAGCTGGAGAATCTAGGGAGTTGTAGCTTCCTTCAGGTCCGATCCTGAAAATCATGGGGTTGAAGCCTATAAATAGGGGGTTGGAGCCTCCTTCTAGTTGGTGATGGAGAATTTTATAAGTCGATGCTTCCTATGAATGCAATATTTTGATATATAATAAATCACTTCGTTGTTTTCTCCCATTTGGATTTCCATGTAAAATTATGGTGTATTGTGTACATGTGTTATATGTTATGCATTGTTGAATGGAATTATTCATAATATATTAATGAATGCAATCATAAGTGATAACTCATTGATAAAATGATGATTACATGTTCTGATTAAAAGTGGTAAAAAGTAAGTAAAACATTCTCAATACTAATCCATCCCCCCCCCTCTCAATATTGGCAAATATTCCAATAGGTAGTAGTTCTTTGCTTCTATCCTCATTTTGGTGGTGTAGTATAAGTACTTCATGCTTTAATACTATGTTTTCATTGTTTCTTCACTTTATCCATCCTTGCTTTAGTTGTTTTTGCTAATGTTTCTTTATTTTATCCACCTTTGTTATGAATTATAAGTACAATCCCAGGTTCCATAATGACGATTCAATTAATATTTGTATTTCATGCTCTATTTCCTCCTTAGGTGGTAATTCTTTAGGCTCTTGGAGAAATTATTTGTACAACTACAAAATCTCCTCCAATTGGAAATTCTACTATAAGGCTAGGTTGTAAATTAGAGTCGAATAAAGAATCCACCTTTTTCTTCTTGACTTGGATCTTGATATGGAATATTTCAGTCGTATCCTTCTCTTTGTTGGGATTGAGACTACTCATGTTCACCTCACTTTACATTGTAGTGCAGACAATATTCTTGTCTACATCTAAACTATTCTTTACCAAGTTTTTTGAATCCATCGTTATCATGTTCTTCTTGTTATCTTGATTGCATTTCTTTGGATTTAATGTTGAATGTAGCTTCCAACACTTATGTTTAGTGTTACCATTGATTTTATAATGGTTAAAGTGGTTACTTGGATCCTTTCATTGATATGTGGTGGCCAATGTCTTATTACCCTTTCCTTTCCACTTCTTCTCTCCCTCCTTGGAAGCCCCTTTTTGGTATGTTTTCCTGGAACCATTAGAATGTCACTTCTTCTTGTCCATAATCATATGTTATACTTGTACACAAGATTCATCAATGGTTTTAAATTTAAATAGCATCACTTTCCTCCTTAAATCACAATGAACACCACTTAGATACTTAGAGTACATTGAGGTTCTTTTAAACTCAATGGTGTACTCTCACACACTTTGTGATTACTCCTGATAAAAGGAATTCTAGCCAATCCATTTGTACTCATCATACCCAATAGGGTAAAAATGAGACTTAATGAGAATTTTAAACACTCTCCACTTACTCGTCGGTGGACCTCTCCAATCTATGTATGGATTTCCCACAATTTTTGGGTATTACCATTTAACTTCAATTGGGAAAATTATATATTATTCTCTTGTCCTATGCTATGAACACTATAATATAATTCTAACTATTGAAACAATTGATTCCACTTCACAAAATTGATGTCAAATTGATAGGTCTTGATGTTCACTTTGAAAGGAGAATGTTGAAACTTGGTCCTTATATCTCTATCTTCTTTTCTAGTTCTTCTTTATCTCCAAAATTCCCATTAAATACAACATCCAAGTAAATATTACAAGCTACCAAATAGGTCCAAACATGCTCTTTAGAGATAACATTAGTATTGTTGTATCACAATATATGTTGAACATTGGTGCTTCTAGTCTTGCAAATATCTCCTCCAATTCATCCTTTGGGTTGTACTATACTCATCCATCATGGATAATGTTTCAAACTTCTTTCCTTACACCAATTTCTAGATGTTACACTATCCTACAAAACCCCAAAGAACATTTCTCTTATATCAATATGATATGTACATTGTCATGGATATTCAACTAGAGAGTTCATCACAATAGATCTTACAAGTTACTAAAACATATTGCGAGGTTATCCTTAATTATCATGGTGTTTACTTATAAATTGCAACATTAATAGAATAACACTAAAAATATTGAAATAAACTAACAACATAAATAAAAGAAAAAAAATAAAATGACCACATCGTCTAGACAATGAACACAAGATGTAAGTAGTGAAAAATAATATGGGAAAACCCAACTAAGAGGTGAGGACAATGCCTTTCTCTTTTCTTCTAAAATATAAATTGCAAGTAAAAAAAATGATGGACTCACTATGGAGTTACAATATACATTGTGGCCTAAGTGACTAATATTGGGTCTTCTACTTCCTTTGTTATGCTCATAATATCTCACTCTTTTTTATTTATTATTATTTTTTATTTATTAATTTTTTTTTTACTGTCCTCAACTAAGAGGTGAGGACAATGCCTTTCTCTTTTCTTCTAAAATATAAATTGCAAGTAAAAAAAATGATGGACTCACTATGGAGTTACAATAGACATTGTGGCCTAAGTGACTAATATTGGGTCTTCTACTTCCTTTGTTATGCTCATAATATCTCACTCATATTTTCTCATGTATGGAACAACAAATCAATATAATATGAATGTGTATCCATGTTTAACATGTCCTAAGGTTAGGGTTAAGGTTTTTCCAATGCCTCAAAACCCAATTAGGGTTAGGGATTTGGATCCTCTAGAATATTCTTTAAGGTCCATGTGTGATTATCTCCACGTATGTGAGTAATGGGCCCTGACATGGCATCCACTTACCACTAAGGTTTTCAAAGCATAGTTCAACTTGTAGGAGGCATAACTTCCTTATACAAACTTTGATTGAGGCGATATTTTAATAGTTGGAAAGACCCCGATGAGGAGAACAATATTGGATGGTTATGTTGTTGTGGGAAATTTTCCCAAGTCAACATAATGGAACTATAAGGATATCCTCTCCATTATATCAATTTAGTTAATAGGCTACCAACTTATGAACCTCGTTTCAAAAACCTCATTTACTTCCTAGTTTAGGTGTTGTCATTTTCACTCAAATTCTAAGAAATTTTCATTTCTGAACCTTAATATTCAAATATAATTGGCCCAAGATACCAAAACAAGTTATCCATGAGTATATATAAAGGAAATACACTATTATTAGTTTAAAAAAAACACTCAAACTTGCTTGATTTTAGGATACATATGTGGTAGATCCAACAAACTAACCAATCCTATAGAATTGCACCAACTAATTAGGGGCCTTTTAGGTATTTAATGTTATTTATGACTTTATAATATGGCAACAAACTAGTACCTTGTGTGGATAGTAGACATATGTTGCAGCTCACTAGAGGTATGCACGATCTTTGAAGAAGTTGTTGAGTTTTCACAATGCCCTAAACTTATAAAATTTTTGGGTACCTCTTTTTATTTAAGTTATTTTATTTTGCTAAAGATTTTTCAATTTAGTTTTAATGGTTTCTTGCGTATCATATAGTGTCAAAAGAATCTTTTAGCCTTTGATAAAACCAAAATTTGTACCAGTCCTTGAATCTTGTTTTAATCTAAAATGGTTTAAAATTGGAAAATTGAAGGAACTTTCATCACTGTACTAAACTTAGTTTGCAAAGAGAGTATAAAAATTCAATTATGTTTGATGATGAGAAAGTAAATTTCAAATGTTGAAACAAAAATCAATTGAAGGTATCAACAAAATTGAAGTATAAGCACCAATGTGAAAGTGAAATCAAAGCATAAAAAAAAAGGTGAAATGAAAGAACCAATGGGGGAAAGTGAAATGAATGCACTGAAAACAAAGTTACTTTTAAGATTCAATGTGGAAAGTGAAATCAATGTGACAATGAGAAAGTGGATTCTAGGTACTGACAATGAAAGTGAAAGAGAAGCGTTGTTGATCACTCATCGAAAATCGCTTTTCACATTGCCAAAATGAAAAGTTTAAAATTGTTGTGAAGTGAAAAGTGAAGCATTATTTCCAATAAGAAAGTGGAATTGCTTCACTGATGATTGTCAATAAAAAAGTGGAATTGCTTCATTGATGATTATCACATTTCACTTTGCTAATCCAAAATTAGAAAACATAGTGAAGCCAAAGTGAATGAGGATGTGCGATCAAAAAGAAGAGACCATCATATTTTCACAGTAAATTTAGATTTTGGTCTATGTTTTTGGCATAAATTATATTTTTGGAAAGATATTGTTGATACCTACAATTATGTCGGTATACATGTTTGATGATTTGGAACTATTTCTTTTAGATTTGTGAAATAATGANAATGAGAAAGTGGATTCTAGGTACTGACAATGAAAGTGAAAGAGAAGCGTTGTTGATCACTCATCGAAAATCGCTTTTCACATTGCCAAAATGAAAAGTTTAAAATTGTTGTGAAGTGAAAAGTGAAGCATTATTTCCAATAAGAAAGTGGAATTGCTTCACTGATGATTGTCAATAAAAAAGTGGAATTGCTTCATTGATGATTATCACATTTCACTTTGCTAATCCAAAATTAGAAAACATAGTGAAGCCAAAGTGAATGAGGATGTGCGATCAAAAAGAAGAGACCATCATATTTTCACAGTAAATTTAGATTTTGGTCTATGTTTTTGGCATAAATTATATTTTTGGAAAGATATTGTTGATACCTACAATTATGTCGGTATACATGTTTGATGATTTGGAACTATTTCTTTTAGATTTGTGAAATAATGATGTAGTATGACCAATTTCAAGAGATCAAGTTGAGAGAAGTAAATTGAAATATCTTGTTATAATATCAATGGATGTTTTATTTTCAATGCATCTTTCTGAAGTAACACGTGAAGTCCTAACTTATATATATTATGATGGTGACATCCAAATACCTACACATGAGGCTTTAAAAGTTGAAAGGGGAATTGCAAAGACCAAAAGGCATCAATAAAACTCATAATGTTCTTCATTTATGTAAAAGGATATATTAGGAATTTTCACCTCCTTCATCATGATTTGGTGGTATCTCAAGTGAAGGTCTAGTTTAATAAAGAAATTTATGCCATGAATCTCATCCAAGTGATCATCAATAACTATGATTTTTTTTTTATCTTTTATTATCAATTTATTAAGAACAAGAAAAATCTGACACATGCGTGAATTACATTCTTTCTTCAATACCATGAATAGTCAGTATGAAGAAGGGCTAGTGCTTAGATAGATGATGTTTTCCTCCAATAGTTCTTTAATAATATTTTCAATTTCACTCTTATTGGAAAAAGTGTTCCTATAAAGACACACATTTGGGGGTTGATTTCCTTGAATTAGTGGAATTCCATGATCATGGTCACCATGGGGGAAAAGGATCAAGCCATGGTGTTTTTAGAATACATGTTGATTCTTAGTCAGGACCAAGTGCAATTTAAGGTGAATTTCCTATGGGGGGATTTTCCATAACTTGGGTAGTGTCGAATTAGTAATAATGTTGGAGTGAAATTTATTTAAGATCTTTTTCATATGGTTCGAGACGATAATTTATGGGGAGTGGGACTTGATCACCTTAATGGTATGTTTATGGTCCTCCCCAGTGAACATCATGTATAAATCCTTGAAATCCATGGTAATTAGACCCCTAATGCTTAACCATGAGGCTCTTGATTACATGACATCACAACCTTCCACTTTAATAACAAAGATGTGGGATTTTAGTTGATGGTCTCTTAGTTGAAGTCTCACATTCTCACACTTTCCAACACATTTCATCATACAACCATTAACTATCATTATTTGAAAATTGTCCACTACATGGACATAAAATGGATTTCTTTTGGATCTCACTGATGAACAATATTGTGGGTGCTTCCATTATCAATTAAGATAATCTCCTTTTGGTGCTTGAAGTAACTAATGAAATTTAGGCTCCAGGGATATAAAATTCCTAATAAAGCATGGATGGAAACTTGGGGTTCCCTACAAGGAGTCTCTAGGATGGTTCTATCTTGAGCATAGGGTGTAGTATTTGCTAACTCCATCTCAGTAGTGGCTTTCTAAAAATTTTCCTCTAGTGGGTTAGATTGGGTCACATCAATTTGGAATGACTTTTTTCCCTTACATTGACGTTTTCTAGAATATTTCTCATCACTATTATAGAAATTTTTTATGTGTTGGTGTTTAGTTTATTCCTCCCAAATCTACTTTTGGAACCTTAAGTAATAGTTGGAGAATGGGGGGGGGTGAAGTAGTGGTGGTGGGTCTCATAGGGGGTGTGAGAAGGGAATAAAAAAAAAAAAATTGGATGTGAATTGACTACCAAATATTCTTATGTAGCTTTCTAAGAGGCCTCCAACCAAGTAGTTAGGCATTCCATCATGACTTGTGTTGTAATATCCTCCTTTAGACTACTAATGAAACATTCTTTAAAAAGGTAATTAGGCAACACCTCTACATGAATTTACAATTTCTTAAAGGCTCATATGAATTATTCAATTGTGCCTATTTGGTGAAACTTGGTTAGACTACCCAAAAATTGAGTATCTCTTTTGAAATGAGAATATATGGTTTTCACAAACTATTTCCAAGATATTTCATTACCACTATTACTAGCATTATCGATCCTAGTATAATACCCCCACTCTAACTTTCATTAGGTAATTAGTAATACCTTGGAGGAGAAGTAATGTTCCATATAGGTAACCCATCCTTTGGTGTTAGAACCATTAAACTTGTTCATATCTACTCTAGGAACTCTATGCAAAAATTATTGTTGACTATTAGGAAATGGTGTCTCTAAGAAATCCCCACCTCTATTGGAGGATTCAACCTCTTATTTCTACACTTTCGGATTCATCCATTACCAACCTAGGTGTATGATGGATAGGATAGAGTATAGATGGATAATGTTGAAAATACTGTCTACTTTCATGTTGTCAAAGTCTACCTATAGGTTGTTTATCTTAGAACTTTTTGGTCAATCTTAGAGACATTGTCTTGGATCCTAGAGACATGGTTTTCTAGGTTGGTGAACCTATTCTACAAGTACATGTTGTTAGTAGGTTCGATGGGGTAATTGTTTCCACTAAAAGGGTTTCTAGAGACGTATACCCTTGCGAGTAGTGTCACACAAAGGATGTTTGAGACAGGTAACCCGTAATGGTATCGATGTGTCTGGAAAAAAATTAATGGAGAGCTATACCAATGTGATCAACATCATGAATTAATTCTTTTGAGATAGGTCTCATATAATGGTATTTTTGGATCCACCAAATATTTTTTTATTTTTTTTATTTTAAAGAGTCCAATAGAAATAATAATCCTATTTGAGTATGATTGTGCTAAAAAAAACCTAAATTCTTGATATTCCATTAAATTTGTGTTTTCATCTACTTTTCTATAGAGGCTAGGGTTCTAGAGTTCTAATGACAAAGGAGTATCAAGTGATATAACTCTATAATATAATTACAGGTTTCCAAAAATAGTACTTGCTCAAATCTTTGATGACTCTAACTAAGGAGGTGTTGATTGTTTTTTCTGTCAAGGAAAAAAGACCAACATTTGAGAGAAAATTTTGTGGGGAACAAGAAAGACTCTCCTTGTTTTTATAGAGGTGGTTATCCTATCTTGATATATTGGAAGATTCATTGTATGGATACAAATGAATGCAATGGGTGAGTGCTAAAGAGAAAACACCAAAATATCTTCCAACAAAGCTCTCATTTACAATATTTATTCATTAAGAACGTCATCTTATTCATGGAAATAAAAGTAAATGAATATAACTGAAAGAGATTTGTACAGAGTTTGCTTTTGACATGTATTTTTCATTCCATTTAAAATTTTGCGAACCCAAGATCAACTATGAATTTGCAAGATAAAAGAAAAGTAAAACGGATAAGTCATTAAAGAACTTTAGATGAGTATTTCATTTAAAATTGAAAAAGATTATGATGAGCGCACTCCAAAAATCTCATACTCAAGAATCTCAAAGTATGAGAAATAATTAAATTTATTCATCGAAATAGTCCTTTTTGGGACAAATTAATAATAATATTCAAATGAAATAAGCTTAAATATGTATGAAACAAGAGGGATGAAACAACCTCAACAATATTTCAATGAAAATTACATTGACTTAAAATAAACCATGTCTACTTTCTACAAGTTGGATCTTGCTCCTATGGACTTGAAATGTCATAGGTGTTGGATTACTGAGAGGGGGGGTGAATCAGTAATAGTGTAATTATATTCATTTTTTTCAAATGTTATATCAATGTAGAATTATTATCCAATAATGAGCAGTAAGAAATCAACAATCACACACATACACAATACACCAGTGTTTTACGTGGAAACCCAAATCGGGAGAAAACCACAAAACGCTTTTTCTTATTTGTCTTGAAGAATTACATTCATTGGAAGCATCAACTTCCTTTGTTTTCCATCTGCAACTAGAAGGAGGCTCCAACCCCCTAGTTTCTCAAGCTACAAACTGAGGGAAGCTCCAACTCCCCAATTATCTGGCTACAACCAGAAGGAGGCTACAACCCCCTATGTTATCTGGCTACAACCAAAAGGTGGCTACAACCACCTGTCCTTGCCCCATCCTACCACCATGAAGTAGAAGTAGAATGATGGAACCACTGTCACACTATCATTGTGAGATATACCGTTGTAAACCTATACCAATAAATCTGAACCATGCATCAACCTGTACCTCAACTTGTAATCAACCTATACCATAAACAAGTGCATCAACCATGCACCAACCTGTACCATACATGTACCTTAACCAAAAGCCCTCATCAATTTCATCATCTAAATATGATTTATAACTCTGTAATATACCTAGTGTATATGATCACATGCTTGCAAACCTTCCTTAACTTTGACAACAAGAGACTAGCATCTTCATCAAAATTCTCACATGACTAGTTTTTGGATTAGTCAACAACCCTAACTTGAAATGATGATAACTTTGTACCTGTAGTGAATAAAGATCTGAAACTAATACACAATGTTTTTCAATGTGTTTTATGCAATTCCTCCAGGTTTCACTGCTTCAAACCTCTCAGAAAAGGAGTTATAGAAAAAATGGCATACCTTGCTAAAATATGGCTTATTCTAGAGAGCGACCTTGTAGATCATGCCCCACAAAAAATATTTGTTGAATCAATATGAAACTATTACATAGAATACTAAAGAATGTACCCTAACCAACACATTTTGTTTCACTGAATGTGGATCTGTTATGAAGAAGTTATGACGTTTTTACCCAAAACACTTGTTTTTGACTAGTTTCAGGACTATCCACAAACCCTATTTTCCACGGAGTGTAACTCCAAAAATACAATGACCCACAAGATGAATTTTTTACCACAAATAGTTGGATATTTTTCCTCAATGGAATAGAAATTTCAAGGTCTGAATCATTATAGAAAAAAAATTATGGAGAAACTGGTGAGATGACCTGAAAAAAACATACCTTAGAAAGCACCATCAAAAGAATTTATCCTTCCTTGCATTTCGGCCTTCTTTTCTTCACCTTCCCTCAGAATTTCAGCTTATATATCCTTGGTTACCTCAGACACCTATAGATATTCAATATGCTCAAGTGTGATTAAAGTGAGAGAGCCTTGCCTCTTATTTATACTCTCCAAGTAGCTTCCTTAAAAACATCTTCTAGGTCGCTTGGCCCCACTTTCCTTATTATTTATTTACTTTCCTTTTTTAGGGTTAACCACTTCTAATTTCTCTAGTAAATTTATTATTGAAACACTTTATTTTGTATTCACTTTGAATTATAGTACACTCATCACTTCACTTTATTATTTACCTTTAAAATCCAGCAAACCACTTTGACTACTTTGACCTTTTGGAATTAGATGACATGTGGTCCTCCAACTTAAATGAGCTATAACTCTCAAGCGTGAGGTGTGTGCCGTTCCACATACCATTAGAAATGGCATGACATGTAATATCCATATATAATATTATTATCAGTATTATATCATAACTCATGCCGTTATCCATAAAGCAAACTTGGGTCCATTACCCAGGCAGGGGTCTCAACTTATCTTAGCCATAACTCTCTAGCAGAGTGAGGGGGATTTATGTGACGTTCCACTTACCACGAGAAATGGAATGACAAGAACTATCCATCTTGGATTTAATATTACCTAAAATTTCATTGTCCTTCATCTCGAGAATTTATTCCACAGCTAAGCATGGGTTCTCTTACTCCACAAAGTGTCTTCCCAGTGAGGACTTTCACCATAGGGGACCACTTTGGAGTTCATCCATATTACTTCTTGTCAAATATGACAGACAATAATGAGACATATTTACATCAAACAATATTTTAGTCCATTACCCAAACCTTTGTGCTTTCGAGTTTCTTCAAGGGTTGACATCAACTGACAACCAACCTTAATCAACAATCTCCCCTTTGGCAGTGGCAACAATCGATGAAATATTGAAATCATATCACTATTTCTCCCCCCTGGAACCATGACTATATCCTATGCCTCCATCCTATGCATCTAATAAATCTACCTCTGTCCTCTACATCTGATAAATATCTCCCCTTTGTCATCAATGGAAAATGTATCTTTCCATCAGAGGTTGCTCCCCTGACTTCATTGTCCTCTTATGGTGCTTCCTAGAGTGTAAATCTAAAACATATAAAAAGCATTCAAAATAATTCATTTTGGAGTAGAAATAACTCCAAGTCTTTGTGAAGATATTCAAAGGCTTCGTGGAAGTGGTTTTGTAAAGATATCTTCCCCTTGTTCTTTTATACATGCACTCAACTCTAATATTCTTTTCTGCAACATGTTCCAGCAAAAAGTGATACTTTATTGGATTTTTTCTTCGTCTTGGAGTGCATCAGAGGTTTTGACCTTATTATTATCAAAATAGATTGGAATGGGATCATCATACTCAGCATGTATATATGTGAGGAGTTTGTTTCATCCAAAGAACACGTGTACAACATGATGTTTTTGCAATATACTCTACCTTGGCTCTAGATAAAGAGATATTGATGATTGTTTCTTGCTAAACCATGATACTAAGCACTCACCCAAATTAGAGCGTTGCTCCAATGGTGCTTAAAATTAGGTCATCAATACAATCTGCTTAATCTGCATTTGTGTAGGTAATAGAGTGATAGATCCTTTCCTTTTGGATACCATAATCCAAACTCTTTGCACGTTTCCTTTGAGATATCGAAAATCCTCTTCACTTCTAACGTTACATGTGATTCCTTTGAATTAATTTTGCTTGAAATCATGCCACTGTCCAACTGCTTGCATTACTATGTTTGAATGTGAATTGTTGTATGCTGCACATTAATCCAAAATATATCTGTCAATTTGGAATCCATTATCATTGTTAGAACCATTTCATAATATTGTCTTGTTATTTCTTTCAACAACTCAATTACGTTAGGGTGTCCTAGCAATGGAGAATTGCCTTTTTATTCATGACTACTCTGCAGTAGTCCATGAATTCCTTTCAAGTGAACTCTCCTCCATTGCTCAGGATCTCGAAGCATTTGATTCTTGAATCCATCTCATTTTCAACCATTTCCTTGTATATCTTGAGTTTTCAAGATTAGAACGTTCTTGAGAAGAGAGAAAGAAAGCTGTAGTCATTCTTCGTATAATCATCAGCTAATAACATAAAGTATCTCACCCCTAAACCCTTTGTTGTGGTCCGGTAGATGGAGTATGCACAATTTCCATTGGTCTTGTTGTTGAATATTCTTTTGATTTGAACACGGTCTTTGTTTTGCTTTCCTTGTTGACAATGCTTGCATAAAGTGTTGGTTGGTTTTGTGATCTGGGGCATTTCTCACAGTACTTCTCTTTTGCTGACTTTTGTATTATTATCAAAGTACATGTGACCCATTCTTCTATATGCACCATAGCCAAATTTCATCCTTCCTTTCTAGACAAGCACTTTTCATTTCCAATTTCACTTAACATATATATGTTGTTTGAAGTTCTTCGTTGTACTAATCAATTTCCCTGAGCCTTCTTTTTCTTATCTCACACTTTTGTAGTCGAAAGTAACTTTATGATGTAATTGGCACATTTTGACTCACACTTAGAATATTATGTTTCATATCTTCTACCCCTAGTAAAACATTTTGTGCCTTTTCATTCTTGATTTCCCCTGATTTGGGTAGTACTTCTCCAATTATTTTGGCTTAATTATCATTTACGAAGGAGATCGATCTATTTATTTCCTTTCGTAATGTAATAAGTTTTTCTTTATCTTTTGTCGTGTGTTTTGAACACCCACTGCCAACATACCAACCGTTTTTCTTCTGCTTAGTTGTTAGAGTAATTGTGCATTCTTCATTGATATATTGATCTTGCTTTTCTTATCCATGTCGTTTTATGGGGTTCTTGTCTGTGGCATTTGTTGTTGCAGTGCACTAGGAAGGATTGTCATTCTACAATCTTTGTACATGTCCCAAAATTTTTTACATTTATAACATTCTACTTGATTGCTCAGGATTCAAACTTGTTGTAAATTCTTCTTTGTATTTCACTAGGTATTCTTGAATAACCCTTTGTGTATGACTCTCAAAGTTGTTATTGTTTATGTTGTTAAGCTCGCAAGTTTGCTTATGTCAAAATTATTACATGCATAACATAAACCAAAAATATAGTTTATCTAGAGGAGTTGAAGATCTTCTTGAAGGAGGTGCTCTTATGAATCCTTCTTCTTCTTGAGTCCCATGTTTCTATTGTTGATTCTGAAATCTGAATCTTCTCAATGGAGGAGTTATCAATCTTCCTTGTATATCTTCCTATCCTTTGATTGTTCTGCACATAGATTTTTTGGATTTTCTTGCTCTGTTGTTTTGGAGCTTGATCCCTTTTACAATGCGATTGTATCCAATTAGACTTGTCAGAGATGATATTTTTATTGTTAATAATGTCATATAGAACTTTTAAGCTATTACACATATTTCTTTTGAATATCCTTTCTTAGTGTGACAATCTTTGCTTCCATTTTTCCAATGATCCTGTCCTTTCTTCCTAGTTGTTCTTTGAGTGCTATTCAATTCTTTTATCTTCTTCTATTTGACTCATCATTTTGTGGTACTTGGTTCATGATGGAGACATATCATGAGTGGATGTACATTGGTTGACATATTGGTAGATGCACATAGTTTGTCATATTGATAGATGCATGCTTTGCATATTCCTTAGATGCACATGATTGGCATATTGGTGGATGCACATGGTTGTATGTTGTGGATGCACATGTTGGCATGTTGATAAAAGCATATGATTGATACATTCCATGGATGATATATTTTGGCACATTACATAATTTTGATGTACATGGATGTTGTGCATGGTGGGCAAATTTTTGTACATGATGTACTTAGTGGATATATTGTTCATGATTCTCTATTTCATTGATGACCCATATCCTCTTTTGTTCATGATGTATGGTATGGCACAAGTTTGATGCATGAACAAGTCCAATGATCATCATATGGTATATTCATCTTGCACAGAGAGAGAATATGGGGAGACTTGTACCCTTAGGGGGATCATTCTTCTCCATGATTCTAGGAGAGATATTTATCAGATGCATACCTAGAAAATATCCCTACATTTGAAGAAAGAACACAGATTAATAATTCCAGGAGAACAGTAGTCACAAGGGGGAATTATGTTCAATGTATTTTAAGCATTACATCCAGCTTGATATCCCTTGTTCAAAGGGAAGATATTATTCGGTGACAACAAGACGGAGACAACCCGAAGATGAGATAGCCCTTTGCCATTGATGTCAAAGAGGGAGATAATCACATTGATGTGATTGAGTGTATATTGATGGGAGAGATTGATGTGGAGATAGAGTCACATTGACTATTGATGAAGAGAATGCCTTGTCTACACGTTGACATCAATAGGTGGTAATTGGAGTTGACATCAATGTTGGTATTTACCATCAATGTGCAAGGGAAGATTGTTGGATCATGTTATCGTGGATGCGGTTTGATTATTTGGGAGATTGGTTCATGCGTCATTGGTAAAATGGTTTGTTTATTGATGTCAAGTAATTAGTTGATTGATGATTGATATGTATTGTCCTTGATAGGAATGATAGATGTCAAGTGAAGTAGTGGTAGAAGATGGATCAATGAGTTGTCATTGATACATGATGCATGGATGAATATATGATCGTTGGTGAATTGAGTGCAAAGATGAATCATTATTGTCTTATCATGGTTGATAAGATTGCACAAATGGATGAACTCAAAATTGGTCCCTTATGGTGAAAACCCTCGCGGGAAGATGCTTTGAGTTAGGTTATCCTAGAAGAACAGTTGGAGGGACCCATGCTTGCATGTGGATTAATGAGATGAATATCAATGAAGTTGTTGGTTGAAACTATCCTATATGGATAGTGCTTGGCATGCCATTTTGATTGGTATGTGGAATGTCATAACTCCTCATGGATTTGAGAGTTATGGCTCTCTGAAATTAAGGAAGGACCCCCCTTGATGACTTGAAGCCCCAAAAGTTTAAAGAAGTCAAAGTGCTTGAAATAAGAAATCATTATTTAAATGATAAAGTAAAGTGACAAAATCAAGAAAGATTATTTAGATAATAAAAAGAAGTGACAAAATCAAAGGAATATTTAAATGATAAAGGTATTGGAGAACTTTCTATCCATGGAAAGTGGTTAACCCTAAAATAAGGAAAATAGGTTTGAAATTTGACCTAGAAATGGGTTAAGTAACCTAAAAGTGGGTTAAGTGATATAGAAGATGAAAGTATAAATAGGAAGTTAGGATCTCTTGTAAAAAGTACGCATGTGTGAATCATCCTTTTTGTGGATCAATGGAGCTATCATCCTTTTTGTGGATCAATGGAGAGCTTCTTGTGAATATATTTTGGAGTATTAATGGAGAGCTTCTTGTGAGAGCATCCTATTGGTGTGGATCTCTTGAGCATGATTGAATATCTATTCTGAGGAAGAGAGTGAGAGGGGGATCTTATGAATGTATCAAAGTTTTGGAAATGTTCGAGATCTTGACAGCAAAATTCTTGGATCCACAGAAAACCCTATTTTATGATGCCCACGCAGGTTGTCTGTGTATAAGGTGCATGTACATGTGGGTTGGTTGTGTATAAGGTGAGTGTACACGTGGGTTGACTGTGTACGGGGAGTGTGGAGTGGATAAAATCATGAAGATTTGTATTTGAGTTGGTGCCAAGCTCTTGGATGATGAGGCAGGTTCCAGATTTGCATTCTATGGCCTTAGATCTATCACTGAGACATTGGTATGGTTACATTATTGTCTTGATGGATACTATTGTTTGATATGTAGTGAATTCTTAGGGAATTCTTGGTATGGATTCTATGATGTGGTTTAGTTTGGTTGATTTGGTTGATGGAGTGAGCAGCACTCTTGTGATTCAGTAGTGACATGATTGCTATGGTATACTAGTTGTTTATACATGATTGAGATAGCATTCATATTGATTTGTTGAGGAGAATGAGCAAGCTATTGGAGAGCTTGGATGTATTGTGACTGGTTGTGGGTCAGTTTGGATAGTAGAAGGTAGAAGAGAAAGTGATTTCAGGTTGCAGAGGATCTGAGCATGTGAAGAAAAGAAAAACCCTAGTTTCTCAAAAGCATACACTTGTTGCATTATACACTAGCCGCGTGCACACGCAGGCTATAGTGAGCTAGGGAGTGTGCACACGCAGGCTGCACTACTGACAGGTCGTGTACCTGTTGACAGATTGATATCTGTTGAGGATTTTTTCCTCATCTCAATTGATGATGAGGGTGTAAGCTGAGTCTTTCATTATAGAGCAGGTTCTCTTACAGAGTTGTACTCTATTCAGTTTTTGTTGATAAACCCCAAGGATTGTAGTCCGTAATAAAAAAGAAAATTGTACATACATCTTGTGTTCTTTGTGTTCATTGTGGTGATGACTTGTTGATGATATATTGCTGATATATGTTGCTAATATGTGCTCACATCTAACTGGTTATAAATGATAGCAATGGGTAATGAATAAATGTTGAATGCTAATTGATGCGTTTTTGTGCAAGAGGGAAGTTTTGGGAAAAAGAGCCCCACACTCATTCACCCCCCCTCTAAGTATGGTAGGTGTGTCCAAAAATAGGGAACGTATGGAAGAAAAATGAGAGATTTGAGTAGAAAGGAATATGAAACAGAAAGTCAAGAAGACTGATTCACAAAAAATTTGAAAGGAATAACTTGCTTCCAGCAAAAAGACCTCTATAACAAAATCTCTAACAACAAATTGTCACAATGCCAACCTTTTGAATCTTCTTCTTCTTCTCTTTTGTAATATCTTCTTCATCTTATTCAAACTAATTTTTAGTTATGGTTAGGGTTTAATTTTCCCTGTTTGTGATCTTAGATATCTGTGACATCATCTAGGACCCACTTTAGAAGCTAATGAATTTCTGAAAATAATTTTTTTTTAAGAATGAAAATAGTCTCGACTGTAATTTAATTTTTAGGACCTAATAATTGATATTTCATCCATTTAAACCAATTCCAATGTGTTATTAATATCTTTATCTTTTTGAAAATCTCTTGTTTTCTCAAATCAAATGTCAAGATCAAAAGTTACAAGCTCTGAAAGATGGATACTTAGCCATCGTTGATCTGTCTTCGTTGATTTTGTGTTAGGATATTTAGACACTTAGGAGTTAGATAAGATCTACTTGATCTAATGTGTCGTTAGGTAAAAGTGTGTTTCTTAATGTGTTTCTTTATTGTACATTAGTATTCATTTGTAGTTAGGAAATCAGACGGTCACAATATGTTCCCAACATAGAGTGATCTGACGATTGATATTCTCCTGGATCTTAATGGTAATTGATCTGTGGCTTAACACCCGATTGGTCCATGATCTCTATTTAAAGAGAATGGAGGGTCATTTGCCGATGATCTATTGTGATAAACTATCATGTAAAATCTCTCTACAATCTTTTTCTTTTGCACTAATAAACTACTCCAAATGGTCGTGTTGGTTGGGGCCATGGATGTTTCCCCGTAGGGTTTTACCATGTCAAAACATCGATGTGTTGATATTTGATATAGTTGCATTAGTGGTTACTAAAGGTGTTCATCCTCTATTGGAATACATGTGCTTTTGAACATGGTATTAGCTCATGTTTGAAGACCCACTCTTGTTGTAGATCGAGACTGTGCAGCCGAGTTTCCTCATATCCATTTTCTTCCATTTCTATATATTTCTGGGTTGATAGGACTGTTCCATTGCGTCCAAAGCACTCATTTTAGTCAGGAACATTTTTCATTTCACTCTAAAAGGTTTTTGTTTTCCCAAGAAACGACTATTTCAGTCAGATCTGGAGGTATAAAGCCTGAATACACCATTTTTAAATTTTTGCAGAATATTATTTTGGTTTTATTTTGGTTTTATATTATTTTTTTCCTAGTTTCTACTCTTTTAGGTCCGCGTATTCTTTTTTCTCCGCGCCCTGTGCAATCTCGACAAATCAGAAATAGATAGGAAAATGTGCATTTTTCGGGTAAGATAACCGAGATTTAACCCTTGTTGTCATCGAGAAGCGAAATTTTTTTCCTGTGTTAAAAGATATTGTTTTTAGCACATCAACAACACCCCAAATCCTCTTTCTAAACAATACAATATGTTTTGCTAGCCCATTTGATTAAAATTCGACAACAACAAGAACAAAAACCCCAATCCTCTTGCTAAACAATACAATATGTTTTGCTAGCTCAATTTGTTAAAAGTTGCCTTATTAAGTAAGAGTTCTTGAGTTCAAGTCTCTCCTTTTGTTACTCTTTTTTGAAAAGTTCTTGCTCAATTGTAAAGTATATTTCACTTCAAGTATAAAAGTGGATCACTATAAGTAGCTTTAATATTTTATTTTAGAGTTATTTATTTTGCATGCAGTTTTTCTTTTATGAAGTAACTTCATTGTAAAATTTATCCCCACTTCTTTTTATAAAACTGGGTCACTTCATAAAGCAACTTACAACACCATGTGGTCATTTGGTTACCGTTTATGCATTTTTTTAAAAGGGCATAACTTTCACATCCGAAGTCCATTTTTAGTGTCATTTTTTTGAAAACCACATAATGTTTTGGGATCTTTCCATCCGGATCATCAGTTTTAGTTTTTAAATCCATATTATCTACATATTTAATATGGCTTCTTCCAATAATCTTTTGCTTACCAGCACCAACTACTTCCAATGGAAATCTCATATGGAGGATTTATTAAGAAGTAAAGGCTTGTATCATATTACCTTGGGAAAGGAAAAAGAACCCACTGATGTTGATAAGAAATTCAAATGGGATAATAGGAATGATGAAGCACGTGGACTAATCAAAATGTCCATCTCTCCTGATTTAAGGTTCCACCTTAAAGAAATTGATGACCCCGATGAAGATTGGGAAAATATTGAATATATGTCTAGTAAACTCAATATTATTCGAGCACAACAGTTAAAAAATCAAGTACTAACTTTAAGTCCAACTGATTTTTCTTACATTGGAGATTGTCTATCTAAGTTTAAAACACTCATAATTTTATGTGAAACATATGAGATAAATATGAAGGAAGAGTGTTGCATCTATCTTATTATTTCTAAGATAGGTAGTGCATATTTTGTATTTGTATCTACATTTTATGCCATGAGAGAGGCTCTAGGGAAATCTTATCAAAAACCCACTCTTGAGTCATTTTTTGCTGCTTTGATTAGAGAGGAAGATAATCTTGTACAACTTGGAGTGATCAACACTGCAGGTACCTCCAACAAAGCCTTAGTCATCCAACAGAAAGATAAACCCAAGAATCCCAAGAAGCAACATCCTCGCTACAACAACAAGAAACATAAAGGTCCCAAACCCACTCAGACAACTTTAGCTCCTAATGCTCACAAAGGAGAAAAATATAAAAATAAGAAGACTGATAGACATTGCAACTTTTGCGATAAATATGGTCATGATGAGTCCAAATGTTTCAAGAAGATGACAACTTTAGAAGCAAAAATGAAGAAGCAAAACATCAACATTGATTCTACTTATTATTCTTCTTCTTCTCATGGACATGCACTTTTTGCTTATGGTTTCTCCTTCATTACAACTTCTACTTCTTCTTCTTATTAGTGGCTTATTGATTTTGGAGCATCTTATCATATGGCTAAGGATAAAGACATATTTTATGCTCTAAATGAATGTAACACCAAGAAAATATTTGTTGGTGATGACATATCTCTTAGTGTTGTGGGATATGGAAAAGTTCAAGTAGATAATGGTCATTTCAATGATGTATTATGTGGTCCAAGTCTTTCTTGCAACCTTCTATCAATATATCAAATCACTCATTCAGGTGAAGGTAAAACCATAGAGTTTCCACCTCACCAAGTTGTAACCAAGGATCTAAAATATCCTAAGCATGTTATTGCAATTGGAATTACTGATTATATTACCAACGTGTACAAGTTTGACAACTTTGGGTCATCATATTTTTTCATCAGTTTCTGTTGCTCATAGCGATGACTTGAGAAAACTTTGGCATGAGTGGTTTGGTCATCTAAACTATCACTCATTGCAACAACTATGTAATCAACAGATGGTGACTAGACTTCCTCCTTTTTCATGCAGAGATAGTGTTTGTGTCGGTTGTGTTCTAGGCAAACATCATCAGGATAATTTTGACAAACATGCCTGTTGGCATGCAGGCCCTTTACAACTTGCTCACAGTGATTTATGTGGTCCACTTTCTACTCATTCTTTTTCTGGGTGCAAGTATTTCTTAATTTTCATTGATGACTTTTCCAGACGTACTTGGTTTACTTCTTAAAACTTAAGAGCGAAGTTTTTGACAAGTTTTTGGCCTACAAGGCCCTTGTAGAAAAGCAATCTAGACATCAAATTCAAAGGTTAAGAACATATAATGGAGGCGAATATGTGAACAATAATTTTACAAATTACTGCACTA